>JAQQZZ010078574.1:2214-19848 GCA_030265115.1 Mopalia vespertina
GTTTATAGAATTAAATTTAAAAAAATTTGGAACTTGTTTGGTGTTCATGCTGTGAACATAATGGATATCTTGCATGTATTATTTTATTTTACACAACAAATGTACCACAACACAAACTCGTGTTTTTTTTCTTTGACACTCAAAAGCGGGTATTTTATTATCTAAACCCTGACCCTGTTTTGTTGGCTGTTTGTTTGGTTACCAAATGTAAAACACTAGTCAGACCAGAAATCACAACAGTGGCAATATTTGGTGTGTACAAAAATTAACTTCTTATCATACCGTTTAATGTAGAAACTGAAAGGACAAGTGATGATGAAGCTCGACCTAAGACACCTGTGGATATCCAGGGACTCTCCCATTCTACTCTCTACACCATCACAGTAAAAGCAAATACAGAAGTGGGACTAGGCAAGGCGAAGGAAATGCAACATACCACTAAAGATTTGTGTAAGTAAAAAATGGAATGCCATAAAGCCAGGGTTTGATCAAATAAGTGTCGTCATTTTGTCCCCAGAAATCTGATAAACGGAGCGCTGTGGCTAAGGGCAGTTTGATTAAATTATATTTATGCTGTCCGCTATGGAGGAACATTTATTTTCCAACAGAGCGAATGTATATAACACTACACATTATGATTTTGTTGCTGTTCACTCTTTGGAATTACACCGCCTTCATATAAGTGAAATTCCTTCAATCGGTCAATCCATAAATAAACAGATAATTGAATTTTAATACAATATGCAACTGTCAGTCTGATGTACCAGTTATGAATGTACTTAATGTTGTCTGTGTTATCCACTGTTTGTGGTTTTAATACTGATTCTGAAGAAGTAGTCCATTTACTGCCCCTGTGTTTAAGGAGCTGTAGGATCAAAAAGATATTCATGTGGACAACTGTTTTAAAACTAAATTTTCCTACTAGAGTATAAATATATAACACTACATTTTATGTGGTGTTTTGTTGCTGTCAGGCCCTCATTTCATGGATGTACCGGTGTTAAATAGTGTTGAAATACACCGCGGTGTATAAGTGAAATACCCTTCATCAATTAATCCATGGTGCCATCAGACTTGTACGGAGCTTGTAAGTTAAATAACCTGAAGCACTTTGTTAAAAACCCGTCAGTCATTCTGATTAAACAAGTTCACTGACAAGTCTATTGGTCTTCTTCAAAAGAAGATTCTACAGTTAACAGGTGATGGGTTATGATTTAGGTTCCCATAGCAGCCATCAAACCAGATGTAAGATTTGCTCCAACATTGGCAAAACAAGTTATACATATGTAACTTGAAGTTCAAGTGCTGTCATCTGCTTATGGATGGGCTGTGCCTTGTTTCACCCCGACTACAACCTACCAACAAACTTATAAACATGCTGGCCTAGTTCTTTATACTTGAAGTAATTCCTATGTTAAAAAAATGATTGATTCAAACCGAAAAGACAAAGATGACTAAATCGGAGAAAAAAGGAGACAATAAGTTGGCCTGCTCATCTTCTATAAATATATATATATATTGCCAGTCTGCCTCTGATGTCACTCTAAAGTAGTCAGCTGACCTATCAACACCTTCTGACTGGCTAGAATTCTGAAAGGTGGTATGCCATGTTTCTCATCTCACTTTGCTGCACAGCAAACACCAGTATAAATTCTGCCAAACTTTGTTATCAACGGTTTAAAAAATCTTAACAAATCATATTGGAAAGAGAAAGTTATTTTTTTTCTTCTTCTATTAAACTGTCTATCGCTGTCAGATTAGAGAGATATACATCTACCATGTCAGTACTACAAGTATTGCTTGTCTATACACTCGTCAAAGGTCAATGTATTTAGTGAGATTGGTAAAATTGATTTGGATATGTTTTTGTTTGTAGCTATTCCTGAACCAGTTCAGATCATATCCCGTAATGTCAGTGACTCCGGCACATCGTACAGACTCACCTGGGCTAAACCACGAGATGGAGGGTCACCTATTATACGATTTGACATCCGCTATCGTCATGTAAGAATTTCTGTTGTTTCTTCAAGAGTTTTGGTTGCCATTTGACAGTGTTCCGTTGTTTTATTAGCAGCATGAAGCAGATTTGTTGTGTCGTCGCATTATCCATTACACATTTTGCCTAAGTGTGCTGCATTCTAGCTGTGCAGGTCTGTATCTTGGGGTGGTCACATGGATGTATGAGTGAAAAAACAGTAAAAAAAACCAAGTAAGCTGCATTTTTATGCAAACAACCTACAAAATTCCTAAAACCGTTATGCTGTTTGCCTGATTGGTAGTAGGTTTCAAGCACAACTATACTCGCTTACTTAGTGCTGGGGGAACATTAATTTTCCAACTGAGCGAAACATTTCATATTTCATGGTTGTGTCAGTGAAACATTTACTGTAAACTACATTTACAGATACATAGGCCCTCTGGCCAAAGGCTTAAGACATCTCATTAAATAAAACTGTGTACGGTCTTATCCTATGAGTCGCTGGAAGGGAGCTTCCTATTGGCCTGGTGTTCTTGAAGCTAAGGGGCAACATTTAGCTGAACGGTCTGTGATGTCTTTGTATTGTGTCTTGTGATTGTCCTGTCATTGTCATTGTTTGTTGTCGGTGTTATTGAGGGTGGTTTTCTTAAGTATAGGGTTAAACCCTAATGAATCAAACACACAATTAATAAGACATTAATGCTGCTTGTAATTGTTTTTCTACAGGTGGTTGTGAATAAAACGAATGGTCAAATTATTGATGTTAAATCTGACTACAAGGATATGGCTGAGAGCAACCCAGAAGCAACATCATTCCAGTTAACGAATCTGGTGCCTAACCGTACCTACCAGGTGGAAATAGCTGCCATCAATAGTCTGGGAGTCTCAGAGAAAAGGCATATCATTATGACAACTAGATTTGGTAAGATTTCCCTTGACGTCAAGGATGTTTTCGATCTCCTATTAATCAGACAAGTCGTCTATTGGGTGAAATAACCTGAAGTAGGATGGTGGAACTCAAACAAAGCCATTATTTTGTAACACTTTCTCAGGTAGAGAGGATTCTTATTCAGAACATTTTGCATGATACAGATTCAACTCCCACCCCGAAGAGTGTGGCGTCAAGTCTCCACTAATATTCTCAAGACTTAGTATGTATTCAAACTGGGAGTGGTCAGGCGACCATGGCTTAGTGGTAGCATGTGTGCTTACTTATCCAACATCAATTTACCGTTCACGGAAGTCCATCTGTCAACCATTAGGTATATGAGTGAGTCACATGATGTGACTCCTGCAATCATGGGGGTGGTTTTTACGAGGTTTCCTCCCAGTTTTCCACCATAATTAGACAAGGAGCAGTGTGAAGTGGACAATCAGTCGTCATATAAGTGAAATACCCTTGAGTACAACGTTAAACTCTAATCAAACAAACAAACAATCCAGTGACTGCCTAAATACCTGTGTCATTTTTACGCTGACAATGCAGAGTGGCCATATCAGTGAAATAGTATGCAGTTTAACACCAATTAAATAAATGAATGAATAGTTTCTGAATGATGCAAATAAATTCCTTCGTTGTTACTGTTGTTTTTGGATTACAATGATGTCTATGTTTTGATTGCAGGCCCAGACTCAGCTGGAGGTAAGGCTCTTGCTTTTCTTTGATTATCCTAGTTGAATTTGTTCTGTTGACTCTATCCCTCCCTCCCCCTAACCTCCTTCATTATGGTCTCATTAAGACATTTACTGATACCAGTAATATTACAATTAAACAAACGTGCATGCTGGCTTTAATATGACTTTAATCAACTTATATAACTGACAATCTCCACACAGCAATTCTAATGCTCCCCAAAATATAAAACAGATGTCCTCTTTTAGAATAAATAGATGTGTATTGCTTCTATACTAGCATTCTATATCATACACATAGCATACGGAAACATATTTTGCAAAACCGTAATTCTGCAAGTAAACAATACTATGGTATAGCTGTGACGTCCTAGGTTTGAGCTGTTTGTATTCTTGTTTAGAGCTGTGTTATTCAGTCCAGTCCTTTTAATTTTAGGCTAATTTTGATGTTAGACATCAGCATGATCAGTCAGTTTGCAAGTAAATTATATATTTCTTAATATAATCAGTCTTGCAAATTTAATTTATCATAACTAAATAAAATACAAGCAAGTTCTCCAAAAGATAAAAATATCAGTTGGTCTGTAATGTATTCACATCCGAAGAAAAGCCAAAAACTTTATGAAAAAAAACATAAAGGCAAACATGAGTATACATATCTTAGTTAAAATCGCTACGGAGAGAAAATAAGCGCAACGGTTTTCAGTTCCTGCCAAAAGTATGGACTGCGAATGAATGCAACAGACTGGAGTGGATTCCATCTGTTGAACTTCTTTGATTATAAAGTTTGTTTGCTTCTAATGTGTCCCTCGAGGAAATCTTGAATTAATAGAGTACTACATTTTGAAAGAACACCGGATACTGCATACAGGGAATTTCAGTTTTACATGAATTTTCAATCGACTATTAACTGGATTGAGAAATACATGTAGCCGATGTTAATGATATAGGTAAAATTTAATTTAAATACTCTTACTTGGACCAGGCCTGTAAGATAGAAACTTCCATAGAAGTCATGTGTGCATGTTCAATATGTACAGTATTTATATTCTTTAGAAAGAATTTAGTTTCAACAATTCTCAAAATAAGAGAGAATATGGTACTTGTAGATTATTTTGTTTGTTTTTGCCCCTGAAGGTAAATCCTCATTGGGATTGATCACGGTTTCTCTCATACTATGACAGTCGCCAGCTTTTGATACTTTGACATTTCTGCGTGACTGGTTGTCTAGCTTTAGACAATTCGATTTTGAACGGGTTTTGGGTTTGCTAGGTATTGTTGGGTTTCCATCCCCATCTTAAACTGATCATTATCAGGGTTTAACATGGAGCTTTCTTTTGGGGTTGTGGATTGATATTTTAATAAGAAGTGGCCTGTATATGGGGAGGGAGGGACCAAAGAGTGTCTATTTATTGTGTTTTTGTTTAGTTTGTCTGTTTTGTTCAAGTAGAAGCCTGTTTTAGATAATCGTTCATAGATTTGTGTTGTTTTAGATATTCTACATTGTAATTAAACTAATTGCAGTCAGGGATCCTTTCTTTAAACAAAACTCGTAGCTGAAATGTTTGAAATAAAAGTACATGTGTATTCTTTCCTTTCTCTGCCGTCAATAAAGCTTAACTTTAAAAACTAAATTGGAAATTGAGTTTGGTTCATCGCACTAAACATATCCTACTTAGAATCATAAAATTTCTAATTTGTCTTGTATAAATTTTCTAATTAGTCCCAATGATTAAATCAGACTCCAACAAAATGTCCTTGTTAACTTTTACTAATTCCTTATTTGACACAGTCTGACCAATTTGAAGCATTCTCCTAGCAAGTAAAAAAAACAATAATGTCAATATGCCGATACATAAATGTTTATTATCATTGTTAACATATTTAACATTTCTAACAAATCTAATTCTGTATGATCTTTCATTGACATCGTTTCTGACCAACTTGAAGCATTCTCCTAGCAAGTTAAAAAACGTCAAATCATTCCATAAATATCCGTGATCCCTGTTTAAATATTTCACTTTTTTAACAAATCTAATTCTATATGATGTGGATCTAATTGAAATTTTATGGTTTCCTGGCATTAAATCTATAATGATTATAAAACAAACTAACTAATATTTTATATTTTTTATTTTTACTTATATAGATATCTATATATATTTTACATCATACTCATAATCAGTCTATTTTAATGACACCTGCAAGTTTGCCATTCCTGTTTCACTTTACCAAAGGCAAAGGTCATACTGCTATACTACTAACAAATTATAGTGTTAGAAAATTCCATCCTGTAAAACAGTTCACCTGGATTTCTTCTATGGTATTTTCGGGCCGAAAACATATTGTGAAACTATCTTCAGCTTTACTGAAATTAAAACATTTCACTAACTTCTGATTGAATATGTGATATTTAAGAAGTAGGGAACCTTAAACTGTCTTCTCAATTAGTGAAAAAAAAAACCTTTAATAATGTGTTTAAATGTCGACAAATTACATGTAGTTGATATCTTGTGCATATTAAGTTATTCTTATATTCATTTTGCATGTTGCATGCCATTGTACTTTATTTCAATTGTGCTATGCGAGTTCCCTCCAAATGTGTGCCTTTTTATTTATCTGAGGAATTGCTCACAATTTATTTCAATACGGAGTGTCCTTTGTTTAAAAATAAATCAGTTCAAATTCAATCTGAATGCAAAAACTGTATGTTATTTTTACCAAACATCAAAACAGTAAATTAAATTCTAATTCCATCATCTTTAATAGAAGGACATGATAAAAGTAGAAGATGACAAGATAGACTTCCTCAGATAAACAGAAAAATGTCCATTTGATTTGAATGCTTTTTTATTAATAATTTAATTTCATGTGTTTTTATTTTTCAAATTGAAAGTTATATGATAAAAATAATCTGAGAAAATTTTTTCAAACTATTTTTATCCTGCAAACTTTGAATATTATGTTTGGTTTGTCCAGTTGAACTTGATACCTCTGTCTATATGTAGAGAAAAGAATGGTTTACGTTACTATCATGTAGGGTAACAAATGTTCACTTTTTCCGTCTTAGGATATTTTAATATTGTTCGTGCATATTTGCATGCAAATAAAAATATATGTAGACAAGATAATAAAAAAAAGTACCTTTTACAATTTTAATGAATTTAACTTTCTAGTGTTCACAAATTTTCAGAAAATACTACTACTTAAGTAAATGGCTCATTTGAGAAGAATTATTTATTTTCTGATTATTGGAGATGGCAAAGTATTAATTATATATCAGATTAAATTTAAGTGTCTATTCAAACAAACACAAGAGCAGTCAGTCTATATATTGTTGAAATAGCAAATGCATGGTGTTTGCTTTGAGATAATTCTTTAACATATTTCCAGTTGTTTTCTGCAAATTATTATAAAAATTGGCTGAATTTAGTAAACAATGGTATTTTGTTCTCATGGTTTGTTTTACCATATAATGTAAGCTATTGAATAGGGTCCTGTTTTCCAGATTCAATTTTAAACATTAATCAATCCAAAGCCTTTAGACAGATGTATCAAGTCAATGCCTTTGAAACTCATGTGTGCTATTCTGTTTGTCATTGCCTTTTTTTTTAAGGATTTGTGATTGTCTTGTGTGTTTGTTGTGCATTGATCGACTTTGTTTTGACACTCTTTCTTTTTGTCTTTGTTTTTTACAGTGGGTGTTAGCGGCTCTTCCATGCTGGGCCCCTCCCTGGTCCCAATACTGGCCCTACTTGCTACAACAGGATATGCATGCGTGCCAACAGGCCTCAATCCAGCATTATAATAAACAGCTTAAAATCCATTCTGTATATGTCACTTCTGATGTAATGTGACAGACTACCACTTCAATAGAAGGCTTTAAATCATACAGAATACATGCGCCATACGAAACATTGAATATGTTTTGTAATATATAGAGTATACTTACTTAAGCAAGCTAAATCAAAATTATCAATCTTTGGACACCGTAATATTTTATTGTGTCTATTGCTGTTTCTATGAACTCAGATGCCCTGTGTTTGTTAATCAGACCATGTACATGTTGAAGACTTAAAAAAAAGACTGTAAAAACTGGACACAAGGGCTGTCGTTAGCATGTTGTGTTCAGCCGATAACCAAATTGATACATCAACAAAAGCCCTGACATTTTACATGTACTTATTCCTCCGCATGATTTCCTTGCAGTGTATAGAATGTGGTAGTCAATGTTGCTTGATATAAATGTTAATGACAGCCTTTGT
The DNA here is from genome assembly GCA_030265115.1 of Mopalia vespertina. Taxonomy (NCBI): domain Eukaryota; kingdom Metazoa; phylum Mollusca; class Polyplacophora; order Chitonida; family Mopaliidae; genus Mopalia; species Mopalia vespertina. Next base: position 10,090 of record JAQQZZ010078574.1, read on the forward strand.
AGTTTCCAGCTTAGTATTTGATAACAAGTATTGTTATTGATGCATCTACATGTAGAAGTTAATCATATCAGCATGTATACTTTATATCGATATTGTGCTAATGGGAAAGAAGTTATAAAATATGTCTATCAGTGAATGTTTGACTGCCTGTTATGTAACAGAATGTTGTCTGAGGTGCCGTGTTTCTGCATAGTCTGAGTGTTGCACACCTGTAATCCAGAAGAGTGGCTGCACTCAGATCAGTGAATTCCTCTTAAGGATGGAATGTTTACTGTTACCTGGCTATGTGTGGTATTTTCAAGACAGCCATATCAACTGCTCTATATGTATTTTATACATATCTGTTTTCTCTGCACAATAAGGTGAATGGTATCTTGGCTGTGTAACCTTGGTTTGTTTAAAGTTACAAAAACAGTTTAGCTCCTGTTATCCAAGCTTGATTCCACCTTACATTCATTTTCATCATTGTGTATATGTTTTCATTTTCATTGTACAAAGTAGATGTTCACTCTGTATTTTAAGTGTCCAAAAACAACAATAGATAGATAATTTTAAGTGTAATTATAATGTAATGCTTGAAGTGATGGGATGATTGATGTTCACTAAGGGTTCAGTAAAGCCACCTGTCTGTCCAGTCAGAGTTGGAAAAGAAGATTGCAATATATTTTGTTTTACCAGCAAGGTCTTTGATTGAGCAATAGAGTTTAACATATCATTGATGGAGAAGCACTGTTTATCTGATTACGGTCAATTGAAGTATATATAGTTTTTTTGTGATAGGTAACAGGTTTTCATCTTAATTCTGTCCTTTCCATGTAGGTTTTTCAAAAACAATTTGGAACTTTTTGGTTAAAAGAAGAATTACAAATTTTCATAATAGTTGCCATGAAACTTGTATTATCTTGCTCACACAATGCAGATTCTCATAGCTTTTTATTTTGCTTCTTTGTGTCATATCTGGCATATCAGCCAAAGTCGGGCTGATTTTGAAAACAACATTTTTGGAACATTCCTTTGTATCAGATGAATCAAGCACTTGTATATATTTTACAATAGATGTCATGGGACTTCAGCTACACAATTATTGCCCACAGATCTCTTTCTGATTGGCTTATGGTGCAATGCACAAATGATACTAATATGTACTTTGCAGTATTCCTTGTCCAATCTGCTACAGTTTTCTTAGATATTTTCAAAAATAGGATTGAACTAGTCTGTCGTATCTAGTACCCTTAAATTGGACAAGTTAAAAATGATTTCCCCCACCCCACTTCCCCTTAAACTTGGATTATTTAAACTTAAAACTTGACATGTTTGAGTGCTTTGGTGTTAGCCAGAGAGTGAGAATTGCATGTGTGTATATAGGTGTTGTCAGTGATATTTTTGTCTATTTATTTTATTTTTATTTTTGTAACTTGGTCAAGTTGATAAGTTGTCTGTAGGAAACGTACCAAGAGTGGATTATTTTATTACTGGTTATTTCAAGGTCATTTAGATTGTTATTTGAATTTTCTTCTGTTGTGAAGCTGGTTATTTACGGTTCGGTTGGTTAACTGGTGTTGTGAATACCCTTTTTGAACCGTATGCTTAGAGTGCTGAATGTCGTTGGGGCATCTTAATGTATACTGTTGTCTTTTACGGTGCTTTGTGGTGTCCAATGGGGATTTCAAGAAAGAGTTGTGTCTGTGACAGATTTGTGATGGAGTGAATTGAGAATCAAGTATGATATTCAAACACCTTATAAAGTCATAAAGAAGTTGCTTTGTCTGTTCACAATAGATTTTGCCATGTCTTGTTGTGGAACATAAAAATATAATGTCTGAAAAAGGAGACCCCAGTAGCAGGCTTAATAGCTTCAAATCAAAACCATTACACACATTCAGATTTACTAGATGTCAGAGAACTAGTCCTGGACTATATTCTTTAAAGTGCAAAAGAATCTGCAGAGTGCTGGGTATGAAGGGAATTCAGTAATGTCTTCAGACGTTCCAGAACCATTTTTTTTACGTTTGGTTGTGTACCTAGTCCATACACCGCCGCCTTATAAGTGAAATACCCTTAAGCATGGCATAAAACAGCAGTCAGTCAATCCTTGAAGCGAAATATCCTACTATTATTACTGAGTATACAGCAAGCAAACCAATGACTAGGAGCTGTCTACGGGCTTAGATATAGTCCTTGAACCCACCCCACTCTCTGATCGTACAAATCCATAGATATATTTGCTCCAGAAGTGTGTCATAGTTGTGTTGTGGCATATATTTTGTAGATAGGTTTTAGAAGTTTACTGTTTTGATATTTTATTGTTTGTACATGTCAACATGTACATAATTCGATTAGTGTACATTTTTCTGTATCCTTTATATCATTGACTGATTCTGATTTAATTGTGAAAATTTCTTTTTACCTCATATATATTGATACTATATACAGAGACTTGATTTCTTTAAGCTTTTCATTTATGCTTACCTGTTTGATATATCCCAACTTGGCTTACTGGTTTATAATAAAAGTTCCTCAAAAGTGTAAACTTCCGGTTTAAACGTAAAATGAGCTCAAATTTTTCAAGTAACGAAGGTCTATGGTTGGAGGAAGCTTTTTCATGCCGTTGAACTATGAGATGACACAGCGCCGAGCCGAGCTCGCCTCGCCTCGGATTGTTGCCAATGTCGACGGTGGTTTCATTCGCCTAATAGCCTGGCAAGTTGTCATATAAGTTAGATAACATTAAGAACTTCGTAAAACTCCAAACTAACAAACAAACCAATGAAGTTATGTCCTTTTCAACAAATATGTTACCTTATGGTGTATTCAAGAAAGAACTCGGGTTTTCAATGTAAAAAATGAAACCGATCCCAGTTACTCATAGTGAGTAGCAGCGAGATAATCCAAAATAATATTTTGAGTAAATAGTTGCCTTTAATTGGCGTTCACCTATATCGTTATCGAATGACCTTAGTTGTAGATGGTCATGACCTTTGCGATAAAGGCCCTAACACCAGCACAAAATCCATCATTAGTCTCAATTTTATCCCTCGTTTGCGTCACATTTAATATTATAGTTATTGTAGTTAAAATAAACCAGTATGTTCGTTGTCCATATAGCCACTGGTGAAGTTTTCTTATTTGTAAGATACGTAATCTTTTCTATTGGCGGTGTGTATTCCAAGCAACCACGGACACTGTCTGATTCAAGGTCGCGCTAACTTGGTCCGGAGTAGCCATTATACCATAGCCCTACATAATATGCTGCTATGGGGACAGCCTATTATTTCATTGAAGTGAAACTTTAAGAACTCGACCTGTGACTTATTTTATTCTTCTCGAAACATATCTGATGCTTATACTTTCCAGATAACTCCAGACACTATCAAATTCCCCGGAATATATATTCAATATGATTTTTTTTCTCCCACAAGTTATTGATTCAAGAAGGCACCCTTGACAGCCATATAACTATTGAATAGCACCTAGATTAAAAACGTTAAGTGAGAAAAAGATCATCTTCTCTTACCATTGGTGATTCCTGCTGTAAGGATGACCGACAAATCAATATATATATTTTTTTTAAAAAGGGTAGAAATTCAGCCGTCAAGTTTTTAAAGTTTCACTTCCATGAATAGATCGAAACGTCCCCATAGCTTAATACTACTGTCCCATACGGCTTTGGTATTGTGGCTAGACCCAGAGACGAGAGACTGGGAAAGGTATGAATGTGTGTGGATAAATTCGATGTTAGATATGAACTAAACATTCAACTCCTATTTATATGACCTTCAAAACCGAACCACTTTTAAATATACTCTTTTATACTGGATTACACTTGGGCTTCCGCTTTTTTACTAACTATCACAGGCTGTACTTTCTTTATCAGCCAACAAAAACACTATCTGTAAGCGCGTGCAGTGTCCATTTGTCAGAGTTTTATTTTTTCTCTGTTAATTTAGTTAGGACTTTGTAACGGTTTCATTTACAGCAATGTCATCTAGTTAAGCTCTGTTGCTAGCTGTGTGACAGTTGAATGTGTATATTTGTTGCTAGCTGTGTGACAGTTGAATGTGTATATTTGCATGTGCGAGTGATAGTCGTGTGAGCATAAACTAGTGTAGCCTAGGGACCAAGTTGGTGTGGCCATATTTCTGACAAAATTTGATTATTTTGTTACTCTGTTGTGTCTTTGATGTAATAAAACACTTCAGTTTTGAAAAAAGTCTTTGAGTATTTTAATATTTCGAAATGTTTCTCGAAATGGGGTACATGGACTTCTGAATACCTGACAAACATTAAAAGTCACCCGTAAAATCGTCTTGTGGCTTTCACTTTTAGGCCGCTTATAACAAAGGCGTAAATGTTTGTTTTTTTATATTTTATTGCCGAAACTCTTTACAAATCTGTATGCACAGGACATTTTCAACAGAGGCCCCCGTCTCCCCCAATAAAGATAGGTCCCCAGAAAGCAACCCGCCAGTATACGCGGCATAACAGTACAACAGACACAATTTGGAATTAATACGGATATATTTCCAGTGTGCGCAATTTATTGTTTTGTTCTCATTAACAACATAAACACCTGGCGAGACTAACGACAAGAATGAATGAAGCGTAAGACTGCATTGGCGATACCTGGATCTAACAGGAATCAAGTTCATGAAATGAGCAGGGAAGCGGTACACTCTTGTCTTGTACATGTACTTGCAAATATCTCCTTTGTTATGTTCTGTTTCAAGAATCAATGCCGATCTGAGACCTCGGCCAAATAAATATCGATTCTATTATTTTATCAAATGTAAAACAATTTCCAATCGACTAGCATCGTATGTAAAACCATGTTATCATTCGATGAAGTAAGCGTATAAGCTTGCTTGCCCACATGCAGTTGATCGTGTATTGTGATACAATATTTACAATACTGTGAACAAAGATTATGCGCGTTATTCTTTGCCACAAGTAAAGTCAAATGACTCGGTTGTCAATTTAATTAAGACCTTCACGGTATAGACGGCTCGGTCATAAATAAGTTTTATTTGTGTTGTGATATTCAGCAGATTGCTGTAAAAGTTGCGTTCGGTATAAACCAATTCACGGACACCTGATAGTAAATGAAATACTTAATTGACAAAATTACTGTTTGTTTTTTTGTTCACCGTGCTATAGTAGGGGGAGGATTTCGAAATGCTACTCGGTGTCCATCCGTCACAAATGTTTGTGAACACACTAGCTTGAAAACAAATTGACTTATTAATTCAAACTTGGTGTGTAGCTTCCTCCTGTTTAGACGACGGATGGGATCGCATTTCACCAAATTCCGTAACACAAAATGGCCGTTATTACATAATTTTAGAATATTTATGTATGTATGTGTTGTGAACACGATATCTTAACACATTCACGGATTAAATAGGAACTTGAAATAATGTCTCTTCCTAGGCAACATGGGATTGAATTTCATCAAATTCCGTAATACAAATGGCTCCCATTGCATGATTTTACATGATTCCATTTTATGTTTTGTAAAAATGAAAGCTTGAGAACAAATTCAACGTTTAACTTCTATTAAGACAAATTAGGATAGGATTGCATTTCACCAAATTACGCAAAACAATAGGACGACCATTGCATAAGGCCCGCGGCCGTGGCTTAGTGGTTAGCGAGTGCGCTTTCGGAGCCTACTTCGATGTACCGTTTACAGGATCGAGTCCGCCTGTTCACCCTCAAGGTATATGAGTGAGTCACAAGATGTGGCTCCGGCAATCGCGGAGGTGGTTTTTACGAGGTTTCCTCCCGGCTTTCCACCGTAATGAGGCAAGGAGCAGTGTGAAGTGGACAATCCGTCGTCATATAAGTGAAATACCATTGAGACCGACGTTTAACCCCAGTCAAACAAACAAACCATTTCATAATTTTTCAATATTGACACCTTGATGCTGTGCATGATAATTTGAGAACAAATTCACCGATAAACTTGTACAGTGCTTTCTTTCGTTAAGATGACGAATTGATTTGAATATCACATAATTTAGAAATATTTACGTCTGTAACAAATTCATAGACATATTTGAAACTTGGAAAATAGTTTCCTTCAGTTAAGAAACCGATGGGATTGCATTTCATTTAATTTTGCAAACCAAAATGACCATCACTCAAATTCAGATATTAACTTAAAAAATCGTTTTTTCTATTAATACCATAGACGTGTTTCTTTTTCACAAGGTTTCACAAACAATATGGCCGACTTTGCATATTGCACCAAAAAAGTGATAAACACCACAACATTTACTCTTTGAAGAAAAAAAAATAGTTCTTAAACAAAAGTAGGAAAAGTGATTTGACTTGGATAATGAGCCTATTTCTTCAAAACAAGCCTGTAGCGGTGGACCTGTTAGCTACTCCATTAAATGAAATCAATTAAACTTTACCATAAACATGGATTTGTCCCTATCTGTACGTTACATCATAGACAGGTTTTGAAACTGGCTATGAATTCATAAGACTTGTTTTTGAAAACTAATAATTCCGTTTGTAAGAGCGCATGTCCTGGCTGATGTACGATACGGCAGTCGCCCCCATATGACCGAAACACGGAGTAATCCATTTTGGGGGGTTAAATGTGTATTTCTTCACTTATTGTATATTTTTCTCGAATGTATGTGTCACACGCTTTATAAGTACGAGAAAAAATAATACAACAAACAAACAGTAATTTTATAAGATAGACAGCATTTGTATGGATAACAACTTCTTAGTTTATTGGACACTACGTTATAGCCTACTGCTTGATAACGATACCTGGAAGGAGATAGAAACGTTGTGTCCAATAAACTTAGTTATCCATACCAATGCTTTCCATCTTTTATATGTATTTCCGACATCTATATACCTCTTAAAGAATCTTAACATTAGTGTTGTCAAGAACGTATTTTATTTACTATCAGACACTTACAAGCCCGGCGACCGTGGGTCAATTATAGCCTATTGAAAGGGATCCGATTATGTTGGAGACTAGGAATACAGTATTTATACATACTTTGTTATATTACAGAAGGCAGTGGCCGTCATGAGATTAAGCATATTATCATTCTGACACAGCTAAGATTAAAAACTAATAGTTCGTTGAACAGGTAGGACATTAAACATAGTACACCAAAAAAAGACCGTGTTGATGCCAAAATACCCAGTCTGCGTGGAAAATACAGATTCTGCTTGATGGTTACAACGTGTAACATAGCTATGGGTGTTACCGTATTTAAGCTAGGGATTTTGTGAAATGGACAATCCGTCGTCATGTCCGTGAAATAGCCTTGAGTAAATCCCAACAAACCAACAAAACCCTAGGTTACCATCAAATCACCAGATGTAATTCATATATAGAATGAAATCTCTAGAACACAAACAATCCAGGTATCTAAGTACATATTACCATGGACGCAAAACTACTATGATTATTGATATCACGCGATATTTTGGTATATGTGCTCCAGCATATATGTGTGCAATTAACTAATTAAATCAACTTTTAAATGACAGACAAAAGCTATATGTCTATTTAGAGATATCGTCGAGAATTGTTGGCATGCATCTCTTCACGCGATAAACCGGTGTAATACATCGCGCCTAGCTGTATCGTCAATAAAGCGTTAGACTGCATTGGCGACACTTGGATTTATTTCCCACTCAACATCTAATGTTGATACCTAGAAGCTTTATACCCGTATGAACATCTGTATTAAGCCCTAGGAGCTTCTCCATCCGGTAGAATAACACAACATTCGATTGGGATAGACTTACGCTATAGTATGTGGCCGTATCTCTTGTTGATGGTTCTATCTGTCATGTATCACCGTTGAAAGCCCAATCTGTGTTAATCCAACACGCCCGTAAGGATACGCTCTTGTATACATCATAGGCCTACATGCCTATACAAGAGCACACGGCAATAGGAGGTAAACAATTGTGGGCTACAACAATATAGACAGATCAGAAGACAGTACTCATAAAAAAAAAATTAGTGGCTGCAATGTCTATAGGTTTTACGCAGCAGCAGTCTGGTTAAAAAGAGATCTCCGAAACGCACCTTGTGCTTTGTTTGTCGCAATTAAGACCTGATACCAAGGCCTACCAAACGCTGTTTACTGGTCAAACAATTGCGCCCAAACAAAACACGTGGATCATCTTCGATTTGATTTAAATTGATTACCATTGGCGGCACAGTATCACTATCTTGAGTCTCACAAGGCATGTGGTGGACAATTATTTGGGTTGTTTTCCATGAATATGACGTCACTAAATACACCGACAGAAAAGGTTGGAGGATTTTAATGAATTTATTCCACAATAGGAGACATTCTAAAGACAAAAACAATAAATACAATTTATGCGGTATGTTGCTATCATGAGATTATCACCGTGTCTGCTGTATCTGTAAAGATATCTTAATTCTTCCTGTCATGTGGGAACAAGGTCGGCTCTTTCCGTATCCCTACAGATACAAACGTGAATGGACACAGAATCGTGCATTCTAAAATATAATCGATTCTACTTCCTACGTCGAAAAATTCACTTTACGATACACCCGGGCCATCTTGTTTTGCACTTATTTTCTTTGTTGGTCTGTGGCATACGTCGCCCCAAATGTAAGCAGAAATTAATGCGCGATGGCCTGGCATAGCGTACGAGAGTTGTCTTAATCTCGTCCACTATATAAACTCTCGCGAGAATACGATTGAGAATCGTGTGATGTAAGCCGTCGGATAGCTTGGACCGAATCATTTCGCGGATTCATACAAATTGACACAACACTACTGATGTGTTTCTTGGCTTAAATGGCATTTAAATATAACGCTATGCCTTTTTCCATCTACAACCTGTTGTAAATAGAAACATATACCGTTGAAGCAAATTTCAAAGAAATTCCATCTCCAACCTAACATCCGTGAATGGCCGAGGTGGTTATTCCAACATTATGGTAGCCTACATCAGTCTAAAATAGAATCGTTTCTTCTTCCTACGTCGAGACATTGCCTCTAATATTAAGATACACCCGGGCCATCTTGTTTTGCACTTTTTTATTTGATGATATGTGGCAAACGTCACTCCAAATATGGGCGGAAGTTAATACACGATGGCCTTGCACATTTTATAACTTTCAATTTTAAGTACCATCTAGCTTTTCAACGCAGACTGGGAACTTTGGGATAAACCCGCGCCATCACTGTCTTACCAGGAAGTCACGAGGGAGGTTATATTTTTCACCACAGTTGCTTCAAAATTTGAACATGTGTTGTGTAGGTCAACATAAAAGGGAACATTTTTTTTTTGCGTTTCAAAATGATTAAACTTGTTGGTATCTTTATAATTTGTTTGTTTGTTTCATTGGGGTGACTCTGGTATCTTTAAAAATGAATTGGATTGATCTACAGCTGAATGACATTATAGCATAGTCCCATTGTAATTATACAGCTGTAAATCGCTGACGACGACCGCACAACTTACGCCGTTTTAGCGAATATCACTACTCAAAATGGTCCTACATGGTTTATGACCAAGCGGGCTGTAGGCCTACGTAAGGAGGCATGGCGTACCAGAGTTCATTTTGTAACCATATAGTACCATCTAACTTTTTAACGCAGACTGGGAACTTTGGGATAAACCCTCACCATCACTGTCTTTCCAGGAAGTGACGAATGGTCTACTTTTACAAAAAGCCCAGGTGCATAAAAAATGTGTTATGTAGGTCAACATAAAATTGAACAATTTTATTCA
>JAQQZZ010078585.1:0-19848 GCA_030265115.1 Mopalia vespertina
ATGTCTTTGTATTGCCCTGTAAGGGTGTATTTGTCCCGTGATGTCTTTGTTTCTTGCCATTGGTGTCGAGGGTGGTTGCCTTCATCCATTGGGCTGCCACGACGTCATGTGAGTCAAATAACCTCAAGTACGGCGTTAAATCCTAATCAAACGAACAAACCCTGTATACACTGTACAGGTCTTCTGGTCGAAAATGGTCCCTTAAAACGTGGGACTTAAAGGCAGACAACTTTTAAACTAACGAGGACACCCATGTAAGCCACAGGGGAACTGGACATTAGCCTGATTCCCATGTAATGCATGGGAATAATAATGATAATGCAAAACATAGTTCGTTCGGCTTGTATAACTACAAGTACAATGCTTTCACTGGAACATCCGGTAGCTAGTGTGTCACTTTGCCAATTGATTCTACAGCGAAACTCAAGTTACGTAACAACAACAACTGGAGCAGAAACCCCTGCTTTCAGCTGGGATTACTATATACAGTATATAGTAATCCCAGCTTTCAGTCACAAATCGCAGACAACTAAGTTTTGTATCATATCTGTTTAATTAACTGTGGACAACCGTTGGGCCCTTTCACAAACTACAATACTTACGTACAGAAATTGGTGTTTGTTTAGGGAATTCTCAATTGAAGTATCTTCTGAGACTGAGAGTCACATCAGGTAAATTGCGCGTGATCGATCAAATCCAACGTGGTGTACATATAGCTTGGACGTGTATCTCCATTTGATTAAAACCTTCACCTAATATATAACCGGCTTGGTCATAAAGACGCCCCATTTTATGTAGTGGTAGGCTATGCGGTAAATTGTCGTAATTGATGAAGATGAAGATGTCGTACCGGTACGACGACAGAACAATGCATTTCGAAAATTACCGGCGCCAACCGAATGCCGTTCTGACAGTTGAAAAGTTTAATTTGAAAATAACGTTTGAATCACCGTAATAACGTTACATTTTACGACTAAATCGACGTGGAGCGATTTACTGCACTCACCGTTACCAATTAACATTCTAATTGCTGTAAACTCACCGTTAACTTACGGCAATTTTTTACAGTGCATGTGTGCCCCCGGCCTAAGTTACTAACGCTCTGATTATCGTATGTTGTCAACAGACTGGTACAACCTAGTATATTTGAGATCAAATCTCGCTTAATTGTTTGGGTAAACTGCAGTATATAATTATCTTGTATTAATCTCTTGTACATTCCGCGACGGGTGGGTGGCTGGGTGCTGGTCACCTGTGAGCAAAGCATGTACCTACTACGCCTTTAAAAACATTTCGCCATTCTAAACCCAGATAAGGGCTGTGGAGTTGTATTAATTAAATGGATCGATTATTATGATTCTCTTGGTGCTATATTCTCTGACCCCTCAAAATTCCGAATACTAACAAACGACACCATGCATGGTAACCCAGCTTTGCGCTCTTCAAAACTACCTCCGTTCTCTTGAAAATCGAGCTGAGATATCACAAGATGAATACACTGACATGCGACCTTCCTCTACAATGACTGCCGGCGCCCATGGACTACCCAAGATACACTTCGACAACATACCGACCGTCTTTCCGTCCAATTATAGACACCACCGGATCTGCTTACTATCATGTTGGACAGTACGTAACTAAGCTTCTTCGACCACTGACACAACATGATTATGTACCTAAAGATACATTTGAAGCTGTCCATCAAATTCAAGAAATTCCCAAAGAGCTCTTGGATGCAGGATATAGGTTTGTTTCTTTCGAGGTGGCATCTCTTTTTACCAATGTACCCCTCGTGAAAACAGTGATAGAATCAGAAGTCTATCAAGCAGAAGTATGAAACCAGCCATTACCCAGTCTCAACGGCATTGTGACTATCAGTGGACTTTCATAAAGCCATAGGACTCAGTGCTCAAGAAATGGGGAATTTCGTTCGTTTCACGCTGTTTGAATGTCAGAATCCACTGACGCCTTATGAATCAAATATAACGTTTGAAAAGCGGTGAAAAACAGCATTGCATGACTTACCCATGAGCCATGATTCCACATCCAATTTACGTCCTTCGAGGTTTCTCTATGTCTCGCTAAGGGGCCCTTTTTTATCAATCAGCGCTGGTCTGATCACAATGCCGTTGAGACTAGGTAATGGCTGGTTTCATACTTCTGCTTGATAGACTTCTGGTAGATTATACAAAGATAAACTCATTAATACCAGCTTGAAGAAATCTACCTTGAAAAACCTCATTAAAGACACTTGTGTTAAAACTCCATTTATGTATCACGGCAAACTCTACCAACAGGTTGACGGCGTATCAATGGGCTCATCCCTAGGCCCAGTTTTGACTAATATTATAATGACTGAGTTGGAGGAAGTAATCATTGATAAACTTGTTGCAGACGGAATAATTAAGTTTTATGTACAGTTTATGAATCACACATTAGTACTAGCTAAACCTGAACATTTTATAATGATCCAACAAAAATTGAATTCTTTTCACCTACAGCTCAAATTTACAAGGGAAGAATTTAATCACACTGTTCATTTTCTGGATATTTTAATTGACTTAAACTATATCACGACAACTGTTACTGTTTACAGAAAGGTAACACACACCGGTCAGTTCACCCACATTGATAGCTTTGAGCCATGGTATAGGAAAGTAGCTTGGGTTAGATCCCTAGTATCACGTGCTCATAACATTTGTTCCGATTCTAACACCCTTAATTCTGAGATAAACAAAATTAGACAATTTCTTTCCTGGAACGGTTACTCAAATTGTAAAAAAAATTAATAAAAAGATTCACTCCAATATTCGATCCCCATAATAAACCTAAGACCTTTTGGATACCCCAGTAATATGGTTGACTTTACCATTTCATGGCAAACATGGAGAAATTTTGGTGAATAGAACATGTAAGAAACTTAAAAGATTGATTATTAAGCCAGCAATATTCAGAACAAATTGGCAGACCACAAAAGCTGGATTTTTCACAAATACTAAGGATCAGACCCCTCAAGAAGACAGAAATTTAATTACCTGTAATGATTTTCAACATATTCATGACCTGCTAAATCTGCTTGATATGTTAAATGATAAACTCCCCATTGATCTGTGTGATATAATCCTTGCCAATACCAGTGTTATCGACGCAGCAAGACACTGGTCAGTTCTTTTGTTCAAAGAAGCTCTCTCCATACACAGATTAAAGCCTAGGTTAAACCATGGACTTGAAGCCAGTAAAGACTTAATCTTGTTTAGATAACTCCCTATAATGTTTATCTAGGGATCTATCAAAATTGTTTTTATTAATATCAGAGTGTTTTAGCTAAGTATTACAGTATGACCATTTGATCTAATATCTTGTATAATTGTTCAATGTATGTATATTTGTTTGATTAATTGTCTAGCTTCTTTTATAATTCCTATATATTCTTGTACATGTCATTACTATGTTCACTGCTGACGATGGCAAAATAAAGGCGAAATATTCTGTCAAAATGAGTTTCATTCTTGGGAGTTGCACTACTTGTGTACTGCACCTTAGAGTACATAACGATGTCTGGTATTAACATTCAAATCTAGTTGTGTTTATAATCATCTCTACGTTCGTACCGCGGGTGGTTGGATGGAGCTTCATGTTGCCCTGGTGCTCTCAGAGCTAAAGGGGAACAGGAAACCGATTTGTTTGTGGTGTCTGTATTGCGTCCTGTTATTGTCCTGTATATGTCCCGTCTTGTCTTTGTTTGGTGCCAGTGGTGTCGAGGGTGGGTTCCTTTACCCATTGGGCTGGCTCGTCGTCATATAAGTGAAATACCCTTGAGTACGACGTAAAACCCCAATCAAACAAACTACGTTCGTACCAACGTTAGATTCATGCTGTTTCGAAACTTTTTGAAAGACACTATCCTATTGCAGTCGACGTGTCTAGCTGTGTCCACAAGCACCTCTATAATTGTACCAACGGTAGATTGACGATGTAAAAGTATCTATAGTTTTTAAAAGACACTATACCAGTAATGTATGTGTCTATTACTGTCTATAGCTGTGTCCATTAAATCATTTGTACGATCGTACCAACGTTAGTTTGACAAAATATATATAGTTTTAATACAGATCTAATGCAAGTTTTTAATACGTGTGTAGCTGTGTTCTCCATCATCTCTACGTTCGTACCAACGTTAGATTGACGATGTATCTATAGTTTCTGAAAGACGCTATACTAAGTAGTAGTTTACGTGCAGGCTGATGGGGCTGCTAGATTTTCTGGACGGGCAATCACGTAACCCGACTTACTCATGGTGGGTTAGCTGGAATGTGATTAAGTACTCCAAGAGTTTATCAATAGAACGGGTGATCGCATGCGGGTTAATACTTGATTACGTGACTGTTTATTCAGCCTGTAACAGTTTCTCCATATAAGCCTGGGCACATCGCTTGATGAACAGCCTTTCGATGAGCCATTTTGTTTTTTGTATTTTCCACGGGGATTGAGTATAAATACTGTTTCTGGTCATTTCAAAGCTTCTTTCGTGTCTTCAGATTCTAAAAACATTAACCAGGAGCTTTGCTGGCAGCGTGAAAAAACACTAAGATATATGCACATATCGGGGTATGTTTTCTATCCTGTGCATAAATTGGCCAAGTCAATATACCTTTCCTGTGATGTTGTGTAGAACAAAACAGAGTGTGATTGTTATCAAGACACCCACTGTTACCAACATGTACTTGTCTACATTCGGACAGATCGATATTTCAAATCGATCTCACCTATGTCCACAACATGAGATCGTAGGCCCCTTTACATGTACATGTTCTGTCCACGATGGTACATTCTTAGTTTTCGTTCTCTACATTTTATTAAACAAAAATACGCATGTGTTTCCAGACGACTTATTTTTGTACTTACTTAACACTATTAAGGATACTCTAACCACCCTACAGAGTGTTTTTACATTTCGCCGTTTTACTTCTAAACTACTGTGAATTTTTAAACACATGTATGAATCGTATATTGTGTTAAAGGTCAAAAATCACAAAAATGAGTCAAAATAGAGAAATTTCAACTTCTTATAACTATATGTAAAAAACTATCATATATTATATGTATTGTATAGAACGGTGTCTGGTTCTGTAAGAGTGTAAATTCTGGATACAATATTTATAATATAACACAAAGAAAACAAAAATGGATCCTGATTGTAAATCAAATAAATTGACTTAAATGAAAGGACATTTGACACTTACAAACTCTATATGGTTTAATGAACCTTTATATTTATACATATGTTTTTGTGTATTTAGTACTATGTTTACTATTGTTATTATTGTTATGTTTGTTGGGGAGGAGACCTAGTGGCCGAGGCTCTTCCTCGTAAAATAAATAAAGAATTAAATTAAGATCAAACTTGCGTAAGTGTGTTTTGTGGATGGGATCTTCATTATCCTGTATATCCTATAGTGCTCGCTTAGGTAAGGACAGCTATTAAGCCGGTCTGTTGTAACGTCTTGCACTTTAAATTTGTCTTACAGCGCCATGCCTGTATACCCTGTGCAATTATCATGTATCTTGCCGTTATTTATAACTTTAGCCATTGCTGTGCTCGGTTGAGACATACATAAACTTAAGCATTAGTGAAGAAATATTGGATATTGGTGAAGGGTAGGTGAAAGAATAATAAATCAATCATGTCTAAATTTAATAGCGTTTCGAGCAACCGGTCCCAGAACTGGAATGGTGCACGCGCTCAGAAACGAAACCGATCTTGTTGCCACCAGCATTGCCTCACTGCCCGATGTATTATCATTATATCATTTGCTTGGCTTGTATTTTGACTTTGTTACACTACATGGATGTGGTACTTTACCTTTAAACCACAATCAAACAAACATGGTAAGACATCCAAAACCTATGGCACCGATTGAATTAGACTGAGTCCTGATGATGGTTTGTTAAATAAAACTATTCGTAGAGTCAAAGTATATTCATTATCTTCGGAGTTATTATTACGCTATTAGAATACTAGTTTGTACCAGAGACTAAGACAAATGAATTAGTTTTTTAATGTATCTCATAATTTCTTTGATGAATTGACCATCATAATCCCTGATGATAGAAACTCCAATACCCAGTACATGATGTTTCCCGGATATACTATGCTGAATTGTATACTTCTGACAGAGGATAATTACACAAAGGCATGCATTATTTATTCTACAGTTAATTTTATTGAACCACATAATTGTATTAACTATCAGACAGAGAATTTATAGGATACAAGTGTTTGAATATGCCTTTACGTCCCAGGTCTGTTGACAACTCATGTTTTGTACACCCCAAGGGAACATTGTCATATAGTTGTGTAATGGGTATCTCATTGTAAATTTGTAAGGATATATTTGTCATCCACAGAGACTGACATATATAGTTTTGAATCATTCTATTAAACACTCTGTGGATTCTGTTAGTGCGACAGGGCCAGTGCTTGTGGTCCAGTGGTTATCGTGTCCGACAACTGATCCTCCTTCGGTGTGCCGCTCACAGGATTGAATCCGCTGGTCGATATCCGGTATATAGTTATGCGAGGTTATAAGTAAGGCGGACCGAGCAAATTAACAATCTGCCGTCAATAGAAATGAGCAGGACGGTAAACCCAATCACACAAAGAAACAAACAACCAGGGTGCGACATCATTCAATTCGACCGGAAAAATGTAAAGACCGATTTGTCTGTATTGACTTCCTTCATGACCTTATCAATCTGTAACACCCATCATCTGACGTATATACAAGTTACGTATAGGAACAGTACTTTATCAAGTTATCATACGAAAGACTTCTGCTTGAAACCTGCGTTATATATAGATAACATATCAATAAATAGATTCTTGACTAAAAACGACAGTAAATTTAAAAAAAAGGGATTGTATTATATTGCGAAATTCTATAACATTTTTTTTTTCGGAGGGAAACCACAATAATTTGCGTAGTAGGCCTATATGGTATATAATAAGCGCGTATATTGGCGTTCTGTTTTTTGCTTCTCTAGTCGGATGCTATTTACAAAAGAGCTTGTTGGTTCCGTTGTTGGATTGGGACAGTTCTCCGTAAAGCCAGTATGATCGGAACATAGTACGGTTTGATTTATACGCTTTTTTGACACAATCAGGAATGCGTTAAAAATTTATAAAATTATGATTTTAAGAAATATGAATATTAAGAGCCATAACATATTACACAATTGCAATTCTTTTCTATATTTTTCTTTATCGAATGTAGTAATTAGTGTGTCTATCGATATGCTTATAGATGGCGACTTTGTGGCCAAAAAAGTGTTTCACCAAAGCGGATAATCTATGCTAACGTATTCAGGCAATGGATACGCCATGCAGATACATTTTGGGGGAAACCAACGTCACATGTTGTCTTATTGTCCTTGGTTAATGAAAACGATCTTTTAAATTATATTGAAATATTGGGCTTTCGTTTGTTTCGAAGCCTGTGCCTTCATGGCCGTTTATTGTTCGTCACATAGCGCTTTTGAATGATGTTTCATCTGTTGTGTAACTATTTTAAATCACCTTCATTGTTTCAAGCAAAACACTATAGTACATTGTGGCTTTGTGAAACCTGTTTCAAGTGTGACTATAGATTTAATGTTAAGATTAAAGGAGAAACTACGTGACAATAGTTGGTTTAAGCGTGTGTAGTAGTATATAGTGACAGAGATGTCAGGCCGCTGCATAGTGTGGTGGTGACATTACAATTGCAAAGGTCAAGTATACAAGTTTGACGTAGTTAGCTAGAAATAGTGTACCGGTATGTGTATATTTAGTAACATCTCGATTAGTCATGTAAACGTAACGACATTGCATTTTGTTTGTATGTCATTGTTGTACCCAATCCTGTGATTTAAATCAGGCCACCCATTTTTGACGCAAGTTATTCGTGTAGTTGCGCACTTCAGTCTTATTTTATATTGATCGGATTCATTTTAAATTCCAAGTTTTGTTCTCTGCTAATGTTATGTTGAACTGTGTTATATGGGGTTTTTTTTATACCGGCTCTAACATATAGGGGCTTATCTTAAACACTATATAGTTTGAGGTTTATTCTTTTTTCAGAGAGCCTGATGGATCTCACGAGGATGTGACCCGGAGAAAAAATGGGTAAATTTTTATCTTATTACTTAAGGGTTTTTTATATACGCATTTCTTGCTTAATCGTTATCCGATTTTTATCAAACTTGGCTACTAGCTAAGACCTATAAAGACGAAGGTTAAGTTCGATGCTGAGCGTAATCCGTGCATAATTAGGTACCGTTCTGCAATCGGATTGATCAAATCATTTTCAAATCAATATCTTGGTTAAATGTTGTCTGATTCTTGTCAAACTTACTCAACAGTTACAATCTATGAAGTCAAGTTCGAAATTGAGCGAAAACCGTGCAAAATTAATTAACACGATTCGTCGTTTCGTTTACACTCAATATATTTCTGACAGTTTCCTCTCCATATCTTGCTTAAACTTTGTCCGACTTTCACCAAACTTGATCAGTAGCTACAACCTATGAAGACGAAGGTCAAGTTTGATGCTGAGCTTAATCCGTGCCTAATTAGGTACTGTACTGCAATCTGATTGGTCAAGTCATTTATGCTCAATATCTTGGTTAAATGTTGTCCGATTCTTGTCAAACTTACTCAATAGTTACAATCTATGAAGACGGAGGTCAAGTTCGAAATGGACCGAAAATCGTGCAAGTTTTATAACTACACTGCAATATGATTGGTCGATTCGTTTTCAGTCAATGTATTGCTTTAATGTTGTCCGATTCTTGTCTAACTTGCTCAGAATAGATTTATAACTTTTGAAGACGAAGGTCAAGTTCGGTGTTGAGCGTAATCTGTGAATAATTAGGTAACGTATGTAGGCTACTGCAATCTGAATTCATTTCAGCTTAATATCTTGCTTGAATGTTGTCCGATTTTTGTCAAACCTTGCCGGTAACTACATCCTCTGTGTAAACGGTGTCACCCGATAGTGATAACATAGCCCGAATACTGTCTTAATTAACAAAAAAGACCACTTTTGGACTTGTTTAAATTTGCTGTCCGTTGTATATGATTTAATCATATAGAGTTAAATAGAGTTCCTTTGCCACAGGACGAAATATTTGCTTTACTTTGAGCAGCTGGCATCATACCACAAATATTGTTTCCCCTTTTGTCAGGTTCGCATGTAGTTCCAAACATAAAAAGAATGTTTTTTTTCATTTTTTCGGAACTTGCAAATTGGTTTTAAGTTAATTTTAGGTATTGTCATGGAGCATTTGAGTCCGGGTTTATGCGCAATGTGATATATAGGCGTAATTAGGTCGTCTTGTATGCACGTCGACTGCTGTGTTATTCGGTAGCTACGCTCCAGGAGTCTTCCTTACCTTTTGATTTAAGCGAACGCTACTATATTTCTGCTATTAATCTTCCAATCTATAAATATGTGTTGGTTAGACTGATCCATAAAACGACCACTCGGACATCCCTATTCACATAAAATCAATAATCTCTCTGAAGAATCCTGAAATGTCTTTCCGCGGTTAACTCGAGATAGCGCAACAAGTCTGCTTTAGTCTAGTACCCTTCCCCTAAACCATTGATTATTATTAATAATGAGTGTACCAAGGTATGACTAGGGCCAGGGTAAGAGACTACGTCTGCCTGTTACGTGATCCCCAACGCGGCCGATGGTGGCGATTTGTCTCACAATCCGCATGGCCCGGCACGAAATGCTTGCCTCATAATTTGATTTGCACGGGAGTGTATGTTTTATGTATTGCCCACGCCGGTGAATATTCAAAGAAGAGCACATATTGTTTTACAGCTAGGTAAGAGGCCATACGGATTCAATATTATTTCTGATTCAGAGGCAGGCCTTATTTTTAAAAGTTTTGTACGCCCTAAAGTCGTATCTCTGGTGACTGCATATACAATTCAACGATATACGTATATGCGCGTATAAATAAAGTGCATTCTGAAATTGATCTCGGATGACCCCTCTCAGCTGTTTTGATCGGTATCTAAAAAATTCCGATCATGATGTTTCAAGCTTTTGATTGTGAACTCGGGAAAGGTTGATTAAGGCAGCTTCTGGAGCTTTTCACTCAACGAAAGTTTTGGAAGGCTTTGGGAAAATTAATGTGCTCTGTGGCCAACTGACCCAATGCGCTCTTCGATCCGAGGTGCCTAGTCTGATAAGCCGAATCTTATCTATTGGATTCAATCAGCCACAGTTATTTTTATCATGGTTTGCTGCTATTCGTGTCAAAATGCGTAAAACGAGACTATCGCATTGTACCCTTGCTGCAATTTGTGGCAAAACGTGACAAAAGTTTAATTGGACTATTGTAGAAACAAGCAGCCAATCAGAAAGTCGTTTACAAATCAAAGTCGACAACAAACAGACGCGGTGCCACAGTAAATTAACGCGTCTGTGATGATGTCAGGACTCGTTAATGGGACTAAAATCGTGCGTGTTAATACAAATTTTGCTTAGTTGTCAACCTGTGTTTAAAACGTTCTTTTATTCGAATGGAAGCTCCATTATTATTGGATGGGATAGAGAGAGGTCATCCGAAAGTAGCTGTTGTAGACCTTAGATAGCTCAGGGTTTTCCGCCTGTGGAGGCAAGGCAGGAAAGAAAGAAAGAGAAAGCTAATGCGACGATCTTCTTTTCCACCTTTCCTCAGGAAAATGGTCAACTCCAAACATGGCACCGTCGGAAATTGCAAGAAACTTAAGCCATATGATAGTCCATAGATTTATGCTATAAATAATATGTATCTCAAAGTTCGTAAATCATTTTCCTCTATATATGCAAATTTTTCTCTCTTCATTTATTCAAAATATATAGGCCCTATATAATCAGAAGTCTATTAAGCAGAAGTATGAAACCAGCCATTACCCAGTCTCAATGGCACTGTGACTAGGCCAGCGCTGATTGTTGAAAAAGCGCCCTCTAGCGAGAAATAGAGAAACCTCGACGATTCTGATTTGGATGTGGAATCATGGGTAAATCATGCTAAAGCTATTTCTACCGCTTGGCAAAGATTATATTTTACCATAATGCGTCAGTGGATTCTGACATTCAAACTGCGCGAAACGAAAGAAATCCCCCATTTCTTGCGCAATGAGTCATACGGCACTAAGTAATTACTCTGAAAGTCACTATGCCTCTGGTTTCATACTTCTGCTTGATAGACTTCTGATATTATATATATGATATAAAGTTCAAGGTAACCTCAACGACTTCTCATGCAAGGGAAGTATGTTCTCTTCATACGTAATTTATGTATATATAGATCCCGGGTTCGAATCCCGGTGGAGGCAAGCAAATTTTTCTCTCTTCATTTATTCAAAATATATATACATTTTATATAAAAGGTAGCTGAGAAAAGTCTGTTGTTAACTTACGTTTACAGATTACAGCAAGCTGTCCAAACAAGATCTTAAAGAGAAGAACGCCACATTGTGTTTTGACGTGAAGCAAAAACAGACATTCTATGAAGAAGCCCGAGCTATAGTAGAGAATTTAGATAGGGAATATGATTCCGCCAAAGGATCTTTTCCTATCTCGAGATACGGCAGACTCAAACTTATGATAAAAGATTCGACGACTGAGGAAAATCTGGAGAAAGTGAAACCAAAGCCTAGCCAAGCGAATGGAGAGAAATCCAATAAGAAATCGAATGGAGCAGGAGGTTTATTACAGAAAGCTAAAGAGTTGTCCCAAATGGCGGATAGAGTGGACTGGTTGAACGACCCCAAATACGACCGTAAGAATTAAGTCGTTCTTATTGTCCACCACTATTATAGTAAGGGAGGGCGGGGGGGCTTAGAAATGCTACTCGGTGTCCGTCCTTCCATTTCTCCGTCGGTCACAAATGTTTGTGAACACTAGCTTGAAAACAAATTCACCGATTAACTTCAAACGTGGTATGTAGCTTCCTCCTGTTAATACCACGGATGGGATTGCATTTCACCAAATTCCGTTAAACAAAATGGGCGTTATTACATAATTTTAGAATATTCATGCCTGTAAGTGTTGTAAACGCGATAGGTAGAGAATAAATTCACGAATTAACTTCAAACTTGGCATGTAGCTTCCTCATGTTAAGACGACAGATGGGATTGCATTTCATCAAATTCCATAAAACAAAATGGTCGTTACTATATAATTTTAGAATATTCATGCCTGTATGTGTTGTAAACACGATAAGCAGTGAATAAATTCAAGGATTTCACCAAATTCCGTAAAACAAGATGACCGCCATTGCATTATTTTACAATTTCATGTCTGTGATCACTATAACTCTGTAACAAATTCACTGATTAACTTGAAGCTCGAAATATAGCATGCTACTACAAAGATAACGGATGGGATTGCATTTCATCAAATTCCGTAAACAAAATAGACGCCATTGCATAATTTTGCAAGATTCAAGCAATATGAAGAGAATAAATTCATGGATTAACTTCAAACTTGGAATATAGCTTCCTCCCATTAAAACAACGGATGGAATTGCATTTCAGCAAATTCCGCAAAACAATATGGCCGCCATTGCATCATTTTACAATATTCATGTCTGTAGTTAAGAAACAGATGAGATTGCACTTAATCTAATTCCGCAAACCAAAATGGACATCACTCAAATTCAGATATTAACTTCAAACTTCACTTTTTCTGTTAATAACACAGATGTGGTTGTATTTCATTATAGGTTTCATACAAATTTGGCCGACATTGCATATTGCACCAAAATAATGATAAACACCATAACTTTTACTCTTTGAAGAAGAAAAAAACGGCTCTTAAACAAAATAACGAAAAGGTGATTTGACTGGGATTATGATCATATGTTTTTTTAAAGCCTTTAGTGGTGGACCTGTTAGCTACTGAGCTTGGTTGAATTGCAATTTTGATTTGGAAAGGGGAATTATTTTATCCTGGCTTGTTGCTTTGTGATAAGTGTTCTGAAATTCATAGCGCTGGTGTTTATCTTTGGCCAGAAGTGTATCTGTGCCTTGTTAATCACTCGCTTGTATTATGTAGACATGCGTTGTTTTTGTTGTAGTACTGTTCCCCGAAAACGTCAGCTGGGAAGGAAATTGTCGCCAAAAAATGATTCCATTTTAACAGAGAAAAAATGGAAACGTCACTTGAATGGATTATTTTTTGTTCCTTTTAGAAATGACCAAGCAGGAGTTAGCGCGTGAGAACGAGGAGAAACAGAAGGAGTTAGAAGTCCTTGGTAGGAAATCCCTCCGCCTCTTTAATCGACTTGACAAGCTCAGCAGAGACTACGTTACCTCCAAACAACTTTGGCCCTTTCCGCGATATCAGAGAATGAAAGAAATGATCAAAGAGGTCACCTATGATACATATATCTAATTTAATTTTCATCTTGTATATACATTCAATTTCATTTGCCATTTACTTGTGAATCCGCTCGTCTTTTTTATTAAATTATAATGGTGCATAATTCGTTTTTCACCAAAAAACGATTGAACGAAAACGGACAGTCAATGTGATATATATGACGTCTATTGTATCCTGCCATATACATACATGACGTAGTCCCTTCTTATCGTGTCAGATGAATTGATCAGACTTCGGGTCGGACTTGATTATTGATTTTAACGTGAATAACTAGTCAATAATCAGGTGAATCCTCTTTGAAATGTTCATGTTGTATACCTGTGTTTAGAGATTGAATAGATCGCCTACCGCAACCACCACATCCCTCACATTGAGGCTTATCCCATAATAATGTAAAAAGGAAGTCTTTTTGTTACTTTGGAGATCCAGGTTTGATATTTAGTTTATTGATTGTATTTTTTTTCAATGTATATCAATGTGTTTTAAGTGCTTGCCTAATAAAATCTAGCATGTACACTTCGAAATCGATAGAGTTTAGGGGTAGTGATCAAATTATCGTCTGTGGTGTTGAAATGTTTTATCAGACTGTCATTGCCAGGCATCTGCAGCTCCATTCCTTTCCTGATAGAAGAGACATCGTAAAGCATGTGGAGTTGAAATCGCATGTAGTGCAGATGTTGGTGTGGATGGATGACGACACTCGGGCCAATCGTTGCATTAAATACCGCCTCACCTAGTTTATTGTTTTGCTGTTTATACTGTCCGGTATCTGACATGTTATGAACAACAAAAAGATATCTGATATCTAGGCGGGTGAGAAGGTATGAGGATCTAGCCAGCCTGGATTTGAACAGCCAGTGGTAACAAATGAATATATTCTTTAATAACTTGGTTAGTCTGTAAATAAATATCAGCAATGAGGAAATTAAAAAGATACCGGAAAAAAAATTTGTCCTTTAAATTATATCTTAAATCGTAGCAACTGGCTTATAATTACACATTTTAATGGACCAAGACTTCTTAAGGATGTTTAAAAATTCCATACATCGGTAATTATTCAATTCAAACAATATTTTTAGCTATGTTCTAACAATAAATATATAATGTTTTATAATAGTCGTGTTGGTATTATTATTTTGCTCTTAGAAAATAGTATATTTTGTGCCGACCATGGATAAGACACGACACACAATAGTATCAAAACACTCGCTCTCCCATCAACAAACGTCAACATTTATCAAATATCGTAGATAGGGGATCAGCTATCGAGAAGATTGGACAAGCCAAACACGCGATAAGACAAGTGACCGGAGAAAGGGCTATAATGCGTGGACGTATATTGAAGCTTGTTCTTGGCTCATATTTGTGGAAAGTAGATCGAAAGGCTTTGGTTTCAAAACGATTGGGCTGATAATCATCACATCCCTGTAACCCAATTGAACTATTGTATGGCCTGCTTACTGTTAGATATCAAATGAATGTCCTTTGTTATCAATTTACCTCCAAGGTATAAAATGTGAGGATTTGACCTTCAGAACCGTCCGTATAGGCCTAATCATATCCAGTCACTGTGCCTAACGTTGAAATTTAAGTTTGACAGATTTAAAGCTATCACACGCATGAATATTTCTGGACTTCCACATAACTATTTATGAAACAGACTCGAAGCCATTCAGAATATAGCAACGTATTCTTCCCTTATCACAACTACTGCGTTTTACGACTTCGCGGATTCATCTGTGGATGCCCACGAAGGTTCTTCGGAGCCAAGACTGCTTTTTTAGGCAGTGTTATGGTCCTTGGCGATAAACTTAAATGGCATATTTTACATTTCATCAGTGTGGTTAGAGAACATGTATGGAGATAGATTAAGAGTTCTGTATCTCGAATAGCCAATCATACAACTAAGCCTTATTTACAGATAGAGTTTGAGTACCCATACAACTGTGTTATTTCAAGTTTTTTCACTTACCGGCTATTATGGGTTCAATTTGTACTGTCCAATAATATTTGATATACTGAACATTCTGACACATTATATAGGACACGATACTAGAAATCGCCCATAAGCCTTGTTAAAAATACGGTTCAAGTATCTCTTGCCAACCTACCATTTTTCTCTCTTCCACCGTGACTGTAGACTTGATATTTTAGCAGAAGGGCCAGTAACTGCCACTGTTTAGGCATGTTAACCTAATAAACGGATACATTGAAGATTTGAAGATTTGAGCGTTAAATCGAGATCCGATGTAGACTAATTACACAGTTTGCTACATAAACGCTGTAGTTAGCATGGAGATTAATTAAGTTAACAGCCTTTTCAATATTGTCAGAAAATCTACTGCTTAAGTTCCATTTCAATTTGCACATTACATCAGCAGGGTTTGAATGTCCCTGGAGTGCGTTCCACCTACCTGTTTACGTTATAGTCCGCCACTGCTTTTGTAGGTAAATGTGCAACATTCGATTACTAACGATAATAATTGGAAGTGTTAATTGCAGAGTAATGATCGACCAAAGAATATGTTTTATTGCAAGAGGCTGAATGTTATTTTTTAAATAAATTTACTAAAAATACTGAATTAAACTTAAAAAGAAACGTATTTTTCCCTATCCTGTATGTACTACATATAGTATACATGTACACGAGATAGGGACGAATTCATTTTTTTCCAATTAAATTTTGATGGGTATGTGTCACACGCATAGTATAAATACACAAGAAGACATTTTCATAATAAAAGTTTATTTATATTTGCTATTCTACACTTACAAGTCAGACGTTTGTGGAACTCATCTCTGAAGCACCAATGTGGAAAAAAACTCGATATGTTGATATCATCTGCATATTATCCTTCGATAATGAAACCATCTGAAAATCCTCCTCTTAGAATCTCCTAATTCTACTTTGTTTTTCAAAATGTTCTAAAGCTCTCCAAATTCTCCACATTTTCCCTTCAATTTGGATATAACCTCAAAATTCTCTATTAATGCCGTTACAATATCCAAACTGTCAATGTTGACACGAGTTTTAAAATTCTCTTACAATGTAGATACACTCTTCAAATCGAACTCAAAGGAGGGAAAACAAATCTTGCTTGTATTATTTGTTAAACGATGAAAAACTAACCTACGGATGTAGGTTATTTCTTGAACAGAAATGTAAACAGATAGGACTGAACAGGGAGGAATATTCGTTCCATCAGACTGATGGGTGCCGCATAGTTTGACCAAACGTTTACCGCAGATACTATATACGTCATGAGGTAACATACTTAAACCGGCCAAAAGAAAATGAGGAAGGTAAGACCTACTAAAACGTAAAGTTAGAAATACCCGAAATTTGTCAATAAAAGACAATTCTTTTTTTTCAAATACATTATTTCTGTTTTCACGGAAGACCATTTCGTAAAAAATAATCAAAGCTGATTAATCTAGCCCAGAGCTTATATGTAGAGCATTATGTCATAGTCAAGAATTTGCAAGGGAGATAATTAAATCTTTTTAGTATTGCACACATTCAAAACATGGAGGTCATCAGTTGCCAATATATTTAACCATACTACATTAAGTTTTAAGGGAAATTTGTAAATTGTCTTGGCACTTTGAAACTATTCCAAGTGTTATATTAATTCCATCAGGGTGTGTTCTTTCTATTTGTCCCTCTCGGCTTTTAATTAAATGATTAAATGATTGTAAAATGACTAAGAGGAGAAATGAAATAAAGGAGTGTCGGCAGATAGTCTTCACAGCATTCCAATAATGAGAGGGCTAAACAGTCTTACTTGAAATTGTCCAATTAGCCAACATAAAATTCCTTGGTACAACCTTAAGTTTTGTCCCTATGTAGCAATCATATAAATATTTTAAGGAAGCTACAAATATATTTCATTAGGAATTCATCGAGATTCCAAAGCATTGTCAAAAACAACCAACATCTAGTTATTTTCTTTTTGTGATACATATTCCTGGGGAAATGCTTCTTGTCTTCACACAGTGTCAAAATTAGAAGCAAAATGTTTCTTTGGCATTCCCGCCCTTATCCTTGGTCACAACCCAGCTCCACCTTGACAGGGAGGGGACTTCCCGATTACTCCACCGCTCTCTGACCATTGGGATGGTGTTTTGGCCTAGAGATAAACCAACAAAATAGATATAACAACCCAAATTTTTTTTTTTAAATCTATTGCTGTTTAGATTCTTCAAGTTGACTATTTAAAAACATCTTGGAGAACATTCTACATGTATTTTATTATTATGGTATTATCATGCATTTGGACAAAAGGAAATAGGTAATAAAAAAGAGGAAATTTATCTTAGCTCACTAGATTATACCCCTGTACTCCTATAAAAGCTACACAATAGATTAAGTGGCTAGTCTTTCAGGAAATGGGTTTATCAAAGATTGGGGCATACACAATTATCATCCAACTGTACAGAGGGCAAAACCAATGTAATGTACTGCCACACCGAGGGATTGGCAGAGTGAGGTAAACTAACAGACAGACACACTTTGGGAAAAAAACCAAGAAGGCAGACTATGGCAGTGCATAATGTGAATAAATAGTCTAACAAATAAAACAAGATGTATATGCCAAACCATTCCAGAGATATTTTTTCTGGAATTGGACTGGTGGTGGAACATGACTGACAAACAGACAGAGCAAACGCCAGTGAGGCAGACTTGGACAGTGCACCATGCCAATGTATATGTTCTCAAATTATACATGGTTAGGCTGCATATGCTAAACCATTCAAGAGATACAATTCATAATAGAGCTGGGGTCAGAGCTAGACAAACAGACGGACAATCTTTGAGCAAAAGCAGAAGAAGCAGATTATGACAGTGTATAGGCTATCAAATGAAACATTTTTGTGTCGATATGCTAAAGAATTCAAGATATACAGCTTGGAATAGAAAGACAATTGACTTGATGACACCTTTTTAAAAATAAATAACACTCATAGTCTGAGCAATCTAATTTAAGAACCGACATATACCCTTATCATCTCACTGTGACAAAACAATTCTTGTCCATTCATTTATGACACTCAGGTCCAATACAATAAATAACAGAGACTAGTTCAGAACCAGTTCAAATGGATTGTTTGTTTGTTTGTTTGTTTCATTGGGGTTCAAGGCTGTACTTAAGGGTATTTCACTCACATGGGAGGATCTCAGATAATAGATGAAGGAAACAACACTAGCAACTAACAAAGACAATCACAGGATGCAATACCACGACATCTCCATCAGATCGGCTAGAGGTTGCCCTTTAACCCTGAGAGCACCAGGGCAATGCGAGGCTCCATCCTGCCTGACGTTAAAATGGACTGTTAAAATAAAAGACAACTAACCATAATTGACAAGGCATGGACTCCTGACTGTAATTCATTCTGTAACACTTCATTAACCATCCTATGGCGCTACAAAATCATAAGGGTAAGATGGTAAACGTGAAAGTGGAAATGAATTAAGGTCTGTATTCGGATATTTTTCACACCTATGGTTTATTTTATTAACTAGAGACATAAAAGTAGATTTTGAAACACAGTTTAGTTTAACAGTAATCTTGGACTACACAATACTCAAAAGTTGATTTGTTAAATGGCTTTATGTTGAAGCCTACAGTTGACCACAATTCTCACAATTGACACACACATTTAAGGCCTAAGTTTCAACCTATAATATGATTGATTGGCGTTTTATGCTGTACTTATTTCATTTATATCAAGGTGTGACAGCACAGCGGCTGTTGGAAACAACACTCTTCGTCACTGTCAACCGGGACAAGCACAAAACAAAATCTGAATTTAACTTGTCTTCACAACCAAATACATATAATTAAAGCAGAGAAATCAAACATATAATGTGAGAAATCACCATTTATCTGCCCCTTAACTGAGAGGGCACCATGGCATAGGAATATCACAATTAGTACTTTCCTCAATCTTGATAATTGATTGAATCTAAACGCTTCTAGTACTGAGTTATCTCCCTTGATAAGCATGCCCGTAGTCCTTATTTCCCAGATTTGTTTATTTGATGTCCAACATGTTACTTCAATGAATGAATTGTATGGTGACAGAATGTCTAACCTTTATCAATGCTTGTCCGTCAAACTGCACAGAAACAACTACCACTTTGAAATGTGTCTCGGAACCTGCAACACAACAAAGTAATGTAAAAGAAAACAGTATAAAAATTTCATTTTTTCCTGTTTTAAAAATTAAAAAAACAAGCTAGCAGTAGCTAGCAGGTCCACAACTAGAGTCTTTTTTTGAAAATATATGCTCATAATCCCAGTCAAATCACCTTTTCCTACTTTTGTTTGAGAACTATTTTTTTCTTCAAAGAACCAAACGAGTAAAAGTTGCAATATGCAATGTCAGCCATATTTGTTGTGAAACCTAGTGAAAT
>JAQQZZ010078596.1:0-16074 GCA_030265115.1 Mopalia vespertina
GTGGCATTCAATGGTTGCAAGGAGAAACACATATCACAGTCCTCTGAATCGGACGAAGGTATCATCAGATCCGGGAAATGCTTCGAAAACACTGATCCACTGGCGGATGTAAACGTTGTCCGAATTTTGTCTGAATCAAACAGAAGAACAAAAACAGGTTTGTCTAAAATAAAAATTACTAAAAACCGGACGCGGTTACCTTTTTATTTGTGCAATAAAAGACGAAGGGATGGGAGGGAGCTTGTATTGTCCCAGTGCTCACGATCAAGGGCAACATGAAGCCGATCTGTTTGGGATGTCGTTCCTGTGATTGTCCTGTTTTGTGCTGTCATGTCTTTGTTTGTTGCCAGCGTTGTCGAGTGTCATTTCCTTCACCAATTAAACTGACACGCTGTCATATGAGTGAAATAACTTTAAGTAAGGCGTTTAATCCCAACAAAACAAGCAATAAAAGACCCTTCTCATTACCATTATCTAGTTAATCATACACCATTATTAACAAATCGTTAGGAGGTGCCAAGTGGATCGATCCATGTTGTAAGAAACTAGTGTATAGAAGGGTATGATCCCATAAATAAGTAAATTTCCGTGGAATACAGCCATGTGATATTTGTTTCGTATCTCAATATGTGTGATACAGCTTTCTCGCTCTGTGATTGGTCACTTTCAGAGGTATTTCCGTATTTTTAACAAGACTATGGGTCAGTTTCAAGTCACGTTTGGTATAATATATGTGTCACAAAGTTCAGTATATCAAATTTTATTTGACAGTACTTATTGAAACCATAATAGCCGGTAAGTGAAAATTAAACAGTTATGTACACTCTCACTGTGTCCTATATAAGGCTACATGGTTATGGCAAGCCGTTTTATAACTTCTATCTTTATTCAACATATGTTGAATTCTTTTGTAAAAAAGAATTTTAACATATGTGAAATTCTTTTTCACATATGTAAAATAAATTGTTTATTTTACATATGTTGAAAAGAATTTCACTTATGTGAAATACAATTCAACAGATGTGAAAAAGAATTCGACATATGTCAAATAAACCTTAATTCAACATTTAACTCTGTGTCCTAAATAAGGCTACATGGTTATGGCAAGCCGTTTTATCACTTCTATCTTTATTCTACTTACGTTGAATTCTTGTTCACATATGTAAAATATGTAAAATAAATAATTTATTTGACATATGTAAAATAAATCATTTATTTTACATATGTTATGTGAAATACAATTCAACATATGTGAAAAGTAATTCGACATATGTAAAATAAACCTTAATTCAACAAATGTGGTAATCTTTTTCACTTATGTAAAATAAAAAGGCCAGTAGGACTCTTTTGTACATATGCAAAATAAAAGCATCCAAGCCAACAAATAGACTTCTCCCTCACAGCCTCGATTTGGCGGCAATAAATTTGCTCCAAAACTACAATCTGATCAAGCACATCCATACTCTGCGTTTTACGAAGGATTTGTTATTTTCTGGCGAAGAATAAATCATAAAAACAACATTTCTTTAATAGGCCTACAATTGCGACAGATTCCGTAGTGAGCATAAACGCGTCTGATTCATCGGGAAAATAAACTGATGAATACTACACTAAATATACTGAGAATAAACCTGTCGCCATATATAATATTCACTTTTATTTTAGAATATAAAATATGGTTTTGTGTTTCAACCGTTGTTAATATATATATATATGTGCGAGTGTAAGTCCCTATACAACTTTTGGCAGTCTGCGCTTTGCTTTGTTGTTGTTGTTGTAATCTCGCTGCGGAGGACCATTTCCTGGGCAATTGTCTCGACTGTTTGGAAGTTTTAAAATGTCTTTATAATGCCTTAATTATGGGCCAAGACTAATCGAATGAAAACTAATTTTATGTACTTTTCTATCATATTTCAATTGAATAAACATTGCAGTTCAACTGGCACTGTTTTCTGTTACGCTGGTGCTGATCACTCTGATGGACGCTTTACACTAACCCAGATGTATATGTACCAATGCGCGCTTTTCTTTTCTCTATAGACAGCGAAGCGACTATATATATATTGGTTTTCTACTAAAATGGAATTGATGGGATAAATAGAATCTGAAATCCGTGACCCGGATAACTTGTGAAACTCGGGTATTAATTTTCATTTATTCCTCGCCTGTCAGGGAATGAAATATGACAACTTTTCTATAATGGCAACTTCTTTTGTCTTAAAAAAAAAACCTCCTGTAGAACACGCTATTACATAATGACGTCAACGAAACATTTTCGTTCTTCGCCAACGACGTTGTTGGCTCTAACATGAGTTCAGGTGAACGGTTTCCTAATACTTCCTCTACTATACCAGGAAATGTCACCCTGTAACCTAAGCTTCTTGTCCATACATCCAGACTGCAATGATATTCATCGTGTCCTATACACTCTAGTTAGATTACCGTCAGAGCATTTCGTTAAAACTTCAGAAGTTCAGATGTTCAACATGTAGAAGTTCTGAAAACATCGGTCTGTCCTTTTTTGTACCAACCAAGTCTATTTTACTTATGTTGACAACTAATCAAACATATTAAGATTTTTATAGAATGTTTGGTTACCAATACTAAGTGGTAAAATTGTTTAAAATACTTGCCAACACGAATTACAAAATTGAGTTTTATTTTTTAAGTGCAATATAGTTATGGGGACAATGTACATCGACAAAGGTATTTGCACAGCTGTTACTATAAGAGAAAAAAAAAAACAATATCTAAAAGATTTCTGCCATGACCATCTGTTATACTTGTTAAAAATATATTGTTTGTATTGTACGAGAAAGATACTATTAAAAAAAAGGTATAAAAATCTCCTCACCTCTCATTAGGGTAAATGTGAGATTAAACACGGAATCCATCCCGTAACTATCACTGATAACGCGGACAGTCATTAGGTCCGTTAATAAGGAGAACAATGGTATGGTAGAGTTCTCTGTGATATTTGTACAGGAATTGAACAGAACCTTACTCTGAGAGGTAATCTTAATGTAGTCGAAACAGGCTGAAAAAAAATCAACATGTTTCGTAGATGAATAAACTAACAAAACCGCAATTTGCGTCATAACGAAATAAATGTTAAACGAATGGATGCCTTAATGTGAAACTGGAACCTTGTTTATAAATAACCATTCATTGTCCGGAATTCTAGGAATTCGATAATTAAATAGCTTCACATAGACGAAGACAGCAATGTCATAAAGGATGTAAATATATGTAAATCCACCAAAAGTTGATAAATTATTTCACTATTTAATGTTATATTTGTTTATTCTTGAAATCAGAAATTCAAACTCAGACACATTTAAATTTGGACCTGAATCAATATTTGAATAGGATAAATAATTTTCTTAAAACAGCAGCGATAACACTTGCAATGGAATCTGTGAAAGAATAGTGTACGTTACTTACATGTGGAACTAAATGTCACGACCTTAACGGACACATTAAACTTCAATCCTTCTTCTGTCTTGAAAGTAATTTGGCGATCACTCTCTTTTGTGTCCGGTTCAATTGTGCGCGTGTGTGGTATATTAATAGGATAGTTAGATTCCTTCAAGATAATTTCCGTTGAAAAATCTAAATATAAATGACACATGATAATGTACACAAATATATTGGATTTTGTAGTTCGCTTTGAAATTTTTTTATATTTTCATATTGTGAATCCATATATAGTTATACGTTTGTTGGATAAAGCATATTCTATGACTGTGAATGATCATTCGCTCTCTTTGTTATATTTATTGAGATAGCGACGCTTTGCTATCGTTTTAAGTGCCGTAGTAATCAAGTAGATTAAGACAAGTATAGAAGGAAGCACACTTCTTTTTACATATAGGAGGTGAACTGCCTTCATTCTTTAGGGATGTTTGAGTGCTATAACTACATTTATGGTACCTAAATGAAGAAAACATGGTAATACGCAGGTGTATTTCTTGCTCGTGTATGTTTGTTACAAATAAATATGCAAATGGCCTAAAGTGAAGAAATAAATATATGTTGCAAATTGTTGCTCAATTCCATATTTCAAATATCAGATATCCAGAAATATCTTCTGTTGGAAGCAAGAGAGGTTATTATGAATACCTACCAGCGGATGGCAGTGGTATATCTCTGTACTCTATGAGCAGTGTAGCACTATCTGTAACATTCGACTGGTTGTAAACGCCAACGTATTGGGGTGACATTGCATCAACTATCAAGGATTCATCGGATGACCAGAAACCTTCACCACCTGTGCGAGTAGTTATTTCAACAGTAGAGCCGCTAGTTGCTTTTATGTAAACTATCAACCGACTGCCCTTCTCGTAACAGAGCTTTCTTATGGATTTTCGGTGTTCAAGATGTAATTCGTGCACCTCTAAAACCATAATACAGGATTCGTCGAACTCACGAACGTTGTCAGCAATTCTCAGTTCATATGTCGTTGGTAATATGTTCTCGGAGTCAAATGGACGAAGGGTATATTTGCACGAAAAGCTGTTATTTGTGTCATCTATTCCATGGGCCATGTCTGGGAAAGGAATTATGAATTTTCCCTGGCCAGATTCCATCTCACAAAAACAATCTGTAAAACACAACGCATAATTTGTATATGCTTGTCACTGTTTTCATGTGAGCCACTGTAAAACTACAATGTCAATGAGTCACTGTAAACAAAGAGTGTCACTGAGTCACTGTAAACAAATAGTGTTCCTGGGTCACTGTAACAAAGAGTGTCCTCGAGTCACTGTAAACAATGAGTGACCTCGAGTCACTGTAAACAAAGAGTGTCATCGAGTCACTGTAAACAAAGAGAGCCACCAAAACACTGTAAACAAAATGTGTCACCGAGTCACTGTAAACAAAGAGTGTCACTTATTCACTGTAAACAATGAGTGCCATCGCGTCACTGTAAAAAAATGCGTCACCGAGTCACTGTAAACAAAGAGTGTCACTGAGTCACTGTAAACAATGAGTGCCATCGCGTCACTGTAAAAAAATGCGTCATCGAGTCACTGTAAACAAAGAGTGTCACTGAGTCACTGTAAACGAATACTGTCCCTGAGTCATTGGGAACAAAGGGTGTCACTGAGTAACTGTAAACAAAAAGTGCCACTGAGTCATTGTAAACAAAGAGTGTCACTGAGTGACTGTAAACAAAGAGTGTCGCTGAGTCACTGTAAACGAAAAGTGGCACTGAGTCACTGGATACAATGATTGCCACTGAGTCACTGTAAACAAAGAGTGTCACTGCAACGAAAGAATGCCACTAAGCCACTGTAAACAAAGAGTGTCACTGTAAACAAAGAGTGTCACTTAGTCGCTGTAACAAAGACTGTAACTGAGTCACTGTAAATAAAGAGTGTCCCTGAGTCACTGTAAAAAACAGCATCACTGAATCACTGTATACAAAGAGTGTCACCGAGTGACTGTAAATAAAGAGTCTCACTGAGTTGCTGTAACAAAGAGTGTCACTGTGTCCCTCTACGCGAAGAGAGGGTCATTGAGTCACTGTAACAAGGAGTGTCACTGCGTCACTGTAATAAAAAGTGTCCCTGAGTTACTGTAAACAAACAGTGTCACTCAGTCACTATAAACGAAGAATGCCACTGAGTCACTGTACACAAACAGTGTCATTGTACCACTGTAAACAAAAAGTGTCATTGAGTCACTGTAAACAGAGAGTGTCGCGGAGTCACTGTGAACGAAGAGTGCCACTGAGTCACTGAAACAAAGACCGTCACTGAGACACTGTAAACAAAGAATGTATCTACATCACTGTAAACAAGGAGTGTCACTGGTTTTTGTAAAACAAGAATGCCACTGAGTCA
This sequence comes from Mopalia vespertina, assembly GCA_030265115.1. Taxonomy (NCBI): domain Eukaryota; kingdom Metazoa; phylum Mollusca; class Polyplacophora; order Chitonida; family Mopaliidae; genus Mopalia; species Mopalia vespertina. The sequence continues at coordinate 5,850 of JAQQZZ010078596.1, forward strand.
CTGTAAACAAAGAGTGTCACTGAGTCACTGTAAACAAAGAGGGTCAATGATTCGCTGTGAACAAAACATTCCACTAAGTCATTGTAAACAAAGGGTGTCACTGAATCACTGTAAACTAAGAATGTCACTGAGTCACTGTAAACAAAAAATGCCACAAAGTCACTGTAAACAAAGACTGCCACTAAGTCACTGTAAATAATGAGTGTCACTGATTCACTGGAAACCAAAAGTGCCGACGAGTCAGTGTAAACAAATTTTCACTGAGTCTCTGTAATCGAAGACTGTCACTGAGCCACTGGAAATAATTAAAGAACATCTCTGTGTCGCTGTAAACAAGGAGTGTCACTGAGTCACTATAAACAAAGAAAGTCACTGTGCCACTGTAAGCAAAGAGTCTAACTGAGTCACTGTAAACAAAGAATGTCACCGAGCCACTGTAAACAAAGAGTGTCATTGAGTCACTGTAAACAAAGAGTGTCACTGAATCACTGCAAACCAATAGTGTCACTGAGTCACTGCAAGCTAAAAAGTGTCACGGAGTCACTATAAACAAAGAGTATCACTGTAAACACAGTGTCCCTGAGTCACTGTAGACAATTAAAGAGTGTCACTGAATCACCGACTTACTGATTACAAAGCGAACTGTATCAAAAGTTAGTCGATGTCGGTTAGTGTACTTGGGTACACTGATAAGGAAATGTGATTTTTTTAAATAATCTAGAAACGACTAAAGCAATTAGTTAATTATTATATAATGATGTTCCTTACCACACTGCCTGATGTATAATATGTACCGGTTCGTACCTATTCCATCGAATACATCAAAAGTTCCTTTACCGAGCGCCACCTGTTTGTGTGATGTTTCTTTTGGAAAGGAGAAATCTGAAATTATTCAAACCGAATAATATTTAACGGTTTATAACAACAAGTTAGAAAATAAAGACTCCCTTTTATGTCCGAGTCTGCTTTCAACTGAATACACCATCACTTAACCGTGTTTTGTTTTTCGTGTTCGCAACCGTATATTACGAGAAAATAAACAAACTGAAATCTAATGGAAATGAAAATGTCGGGACAGGAACAAAACGAAGACCGATTGGTGATTGGTCAGTTTATTTTGTTAAAACTCTCCCAAGACGCAATTAAATGATTAGGATGTACTGCAACATAGAGGGCAAACCTACAGACGTAGGTGAGGATTTTAAACTGATATAGAATGATGCTTAGCCAACTGAAATAGTATTTCTAACTTTAAGCGTAAATAATACGAAAAAATAAAGAAACATGAAACAAATCACTATTAAAGTTAAGCTCAAATAAAAAATCAGAGCGTGGTTTATCAATATTTTAATTACGGTAAGGTTTGTCGCGTGGTGGAACAACAATGTCACCGCCCGGCGGACGAGCCTGTACTTCCTGGTCGGTTTTATAACGACAGGACGGCTGGTGACATGGTACAAAAGATAGCCGTCAACAACTAACTATCTTAATAGATCTATTAACTTCTAACTATCTTAATAGATCTATTAACTTCTAACTATCTTAATAGAACTATTAAATATCTTAATAGATCTATTAACTATCTGAAAAGGTATATTTACTATTAACTATCTTAATAGATCTATTACCTATTAACTATCTTAATAGATCTGTTAACTATTAAGTGTCTTAATAGATCTATTAACTATTAACTATCTTAATAGATCTGTTAACTATTAACTATCTTAATAGATCTGTTACCTATTAACTATCTTAGTAGATCTGTTAACTATTAACTATCTTAATAGATCTATTACCTATTAACTATCTTAATAGATCTGTTAACTATTCACTATCTTAATAGATCTGTTAACTATTAAGTGTCTTAATAGATCTGTTGAATATTAACTATCTTAATAGATCTATTACCTATTAACTATCTTAATAGATCTGTTAACTATTAACTATCTTAATAGATCTATTACCTATTAACTATCTTAATAGATCTGTTGAATATTAACTATAGTAATTGTTTGTTTGTTTGATTGGGGTTTTACGTCGTACTCAAGAGTATTTCACTTATATGACGACGTGCCACTGGCAACAAACAAAGACAAGACGGGACAAATACAGGACGCAATACAGACATCACAAACACATCAGCTCCCTGTTCCCCTTTAGCTCTGATAGCACCAGGGCAACATGAAGCTCCCTCCAACCACACTATTAACTATCTTAATAGATCTATTACTATTAACTATCTTAATAGATCTATTAACGATTAACTGTCTTTAATAGATCTATTAAATATTAACTGTCTTAATAGATCTATTAACTATTAACTGTCTTATTAGATCTATTAACCATTAACTATCTTAATAGATCTATTAACTATTAACTGTCTTATTAGATCTATTAACTATTAACTATATTAATAGATCTATTAACTATTAACTATCTTCATAGATCTATTAACTATTAACTATCTTCATAAATCTATTAACTATTAACTATCTTAATAGATCTATTAACTATTAACTGTCTTAATAGATCTATTAACTATTAACTATCTTAATAGATCTATTAACTATTTTAATAGATCTGTTAACTATTAACTATCTTAATAGATCTATTAACTGTGTTAATAGATCTATTAACTATTAACTGTCTTTATAGATCTATAAACTATTAAGTGTCTTAATAGATCTGTTAACTATTAACTAAAAAAGATCTATTAACTATTGACTATCTTAATAGATCTATTATCTGTTAACTGTCTGAATAGATCTATTAGCTATTAACTATCTTAATAGGTATATTAACTATCTTAATAGATCTATTAACTATTAAGTATCTTAATAGATCTATTAACTATTAACTATCTTAATAGATCTATTAGCTATTAACTATCTTAATAAATATATTAACTATCTTAATAGATCTATTAAGATAGTTATTAGTTAACAGATCTATTAAGATATTTAATAGATCTGTTAACTATTAACTATCTTAATACATCTATAAACTATTAACTATCTTAATAGATCTATTAACTATTAACTATGTTAAACGGTCTATTAACTAGTATCTATAATATATTTCTTAACACGATCCTGCTCGTCGGAAAATGCCTGCCTACCTTAGTCTATATTAAACTAAACCAAAAAATCGTACGGGAACAAATTTCCTTGAACTGGTAAAATGCCTTAGTTCAGTTAAGAACATATGTAACATAGTTAAGAAGAGATGTGAGGAAAAACTTCAAAGTGTGGAGTGCTGTCATGTCCTCTCATGCCATAAGATCTCACCAAAGGCAAATCACGATTAAAGTTGTTTGACAAACGCGCAGTTATCCATAAAACATATTTTGCGTATAATTCCTGTGTATCGGTCATACTGCATGTTTTGTAAGCTGTAGACTTCCACAGCTATGGGATCGTACACTTCCTCTTACCACTGATATAATATGACGGACTCCAATATGACGAACCCCATCTGTCATAAAATGGTTGAAGAACGATCGGGTTAAAGGATGGAAGTCTCCAGAAACATGGGTGGAAGAGGTTTTCGTCCACATAGACAATTGTTTGTCCACATTGTGGGCTGACCAGAAGACCAGTACAGCCATTATCCTCCACCCAGCAAGCCGTCTCTGTAAACAAACACCTCAAGATAAGCTTTCAACCGGATCATCAAACAAATTCACTTTCAAACATATGCAATTCACGATGCTGTAAAACCTTACATAGACATTTTTTCTTTCATCTTTATTTTTACAATGTATTTTTTTCACTCAAAAGAAAATCAACAACGCGACTAAACATATTCAATTAAATAGATGGCCTCCTATATGACGTTACGCGTCGCGGCATAATTATAGGAGATTTTTTTTTATATAAATAACTGTTGAAACTGAACTGAACTTATTTTTCTTACCTTTTTTAAAGTGGACACCAAACATAAAATACCCGTCGATATTGTTAGTTTCTTTTGTCAGACTATTTCCTGGCTCTAATGAAAATGTCGGGTTACTCGTGCTGGCGAAACGAAGAACCTTTGGCTGTGTTAACTGATTAGTCATTCGGATAGGGAGTTCCCCTTTACTTGCCATGAACCCTACAATGACAAGATACATTCAATATATCATCCCTAAGAAAATATACTGATGATAATCTAGGCTTTCTACAAGTGCTTTCTTAATTACATAAACATCACTGTCTGGATAGAGAAACCGATAATCTATTAATCGCTATCCATTTTAATTCATCCGTCCATAATCTAGTTTAGTGTTAGTTAAAGCCAAAGTCTAGAAATAAATTGAAGCTTTGTGGCCGCGACGAAGAGTCTACTTTGGAATTAAGAAGCGCTGGTGCATGTATACTATAACAGGGCGTTAGTGCTGTGTGTAGACAGAGACTTCCTAGGAACAATTTGTGGTCATTCTATCGTGAGATACAGCTGAAGTATTGATACTGCCCAATTACCCCGAACTTTGGTACCTCCTGGAAGCCTGACAACTTGTTGTTTTCTGCATTGATAAAATGAATGACATGTAAACATCACTTGCTTTCGTAGTTTGCATGTTTTGTTGTATACTATATTTAAGTATGACTTGTGAGCATTACCGAGTTTATTTATATCACTGGGTCAACCAAAATCACCTACTTTTCTCGTTATCATATCAGTGAACTATTATTATTGTAGAGAAAGACAATTTTGCTTGCCTTTACCAGGATTCCAGCCCAGGTCTATGGCTTGCAGGACCAGCGTTCTAACCAACTGAGCCACACAGGCTCATGGTACAACAAACACACATTTTCAACGGAGCCACACAGGCTCACGGTACAACAAACACACATTTCCAACTGAACCACACAGGCTCACGGTACAACAAACACACATTTTCAACTGAGCCACACAGGCTCACCGTACAACAAACACACATTTTCAACTGAGCCACACATGCTCACGGTACACAAACACTCATTTCCAACTGAGCCACACAGGATCACGGTACAACAAACACCGATTTTCAACTGAGCCACACAGGCATACGGTACAACAAACACACATTTTCATCCAAGTAAAGGCGGTAAATCTTTCTCGACAGGGTCAATAAATTAGTGCCTTTTTATAGAGAAATTACGCACAAATGTGTTTTATTGTCTCATTATGTATTGGAATGCTAAATATATACACACCAACGCCAGAAATTATTTAATACATTGTCAAGTTCAGGTTTGTTTCAGCGCACGCTATATGGAATATTGCACTCCGAGAGAAACAAACGAAAGGTTTGCAGTGCAATTGCAGCTTTTATGGTGTCCACTATGCGTTTCTAATGTATGTGTGTGTGTGTATGTGTGTGCGTGGGTGTGAGCGCGTGTGCGTGCGTGCGTGTGTATATGTATGTGTGTGTATGGATACATATATCCTTTAATATAATAATTATCCTGACATATTTAGAAAAAACACACAAAAACAAAACACAAAAAAACACACACAAAAAAAAACACACACAAAAAAACACACAAAAGAAATAAAACTAAAAATAAAATAAAACACAAAAAAACAAACGTATATATATTTTGAATAAATGAAGAGAGAAAAATTTGCTTGTACGTTTGTTTTTTGTGTTTTATTTTATTTTTATTTTTATCAAACAATCAGATTTTAGGGGAAAAAACACACAAAAGACATAAAAATAAAATAAAACACAAAACAACAAACGTAAATATATATTTTATTTTTATTTCTTTTGTGTGTTTTTTGTGTGTGTGTTTTTTATGTGTTTTTTCTAAATATGTCAGGATAATTATGATATTAAAGGATATACTAAATTGAATCCAATGTCGTGGCGTAAATCATTCCTATGTAGGAATGGCACACGCCTTTAATTCATTTTGGTTGATTTGGGTTTGACTTTGTTCTCAAGGGTATCTAACTTACATGACGATAGAATGTCCACTTTACACAGTTCCTTTTTAAAATACGGTGGAAAAGAGAGAGAGAGAAAAAAAACGTTAAGACCACCCCGTGATTGCCAGAGCAACATTGTGTGACTCACTCATGTACCTGATGGTCGACAGGTGAACTGGAAACTGTGCGGGGTACATCGAGGTAGGACTCGTAAGCAGACATGCTAACCGCTAAGCCGGATTTCTCTTGATTCGTACAAATTAATCATACACTGAATATTTCATTGAAACATTACTGTTTTAGTTTAGGAACAAATTTTAGTTCGATGCAAAATCGAGTTTGGGCTAAGGTATAACCTTATGAGCTAAGGGTACCACAGTCGTACTCAATTTATACAGCTAGAGTGACCGTGTCTCTTTATTGCTTTTATAGGCTCTGCTGTTGTTATTAAAGTTGGTTTTACCTAATAAATCTCCACGTTGGACCGAAATCGTAGCATTATCTGGTATCCACATATTGGATTTCCACCTCGAAATAAACTCAACATCTGGTTGGTAAGCACTAACCACATCATAAGAAGTCACATCGGTGCGTTTAGGGTTTGGTCTAAATACAGCGAATCTAAGGTTCTTCAGCCTCTCTTCATCATAACTAATAGTATCCAAATACCAAGCAGATATTGACGAATCTGTGGGAACCCTAAAAACAAATTACATCAAGTGATATTGCATCGGGTGAGTTGATTACACGAGTTATTGCCCTTTTCCCACCTACACGATGTTTGGTACTGTACACTGTTACAATTACATTGTCGCTCCGATCACCAAACTGATGGTCGAAGAGGAGTTGGCCATCAAACAAAGTGGTCAAAGATAGGCGTCACCTTACTGAGTGCGACCACGTCTGTAGTGGTTTCAGCTACCAGTAAGGTGATTTCAGTTCACTAACCACACTTGTCACGACTACCAGTAATGTGATTTCAGTTCACTAACAACCCTTGTCACGACTATCAGTAATGTGGTTTCAGTTCACTAACCACACTTGTCACGACTACCAGTAATGTGGTTTCAGTTCACTAACCACACTTGTCACGACTACCAGTAATGTGGTTTCAGTTCACTGACTACACTTGTCACGACTACCAGTAATGTGGTTTCAGTTCACTAACCACCCTTGTCACGACTGCCAGTAATGTGGTTTCAGTTCACTAACCACCCTTGTCACGACTACCAGTAATGTGGTTTCAGTTCACTAACCACACTTGTCACGACTACCTGTAATGTGGTTTCAGTTGACTAAACACATTTGTCACGACTACCAGTAATGTGGTTTCAGTTCACTAACCACACTTGTCACGACTACCAGTAATGTTGTTTCAGTTCACTAACCACCCTTGTCACGACTACCAGTAATGTGGTTTCAGTTGACTAACCACCCTTGTCACGACTACCAGTAATGTGGTTTCAGTTCACTAACCACCCTTGTTACGACTACCAGTAATGTGGTTTCAGTTTACTATCCACCCTTGTCACGACTACCAGTAATGTGATTTCAGTTTACTATCCACCCTTGTCACGACTACCAGTAATGTGGTTTCAGTTGACTAAACACATTTGTCACGACTACCATGTAATGTGGTTTGAGTTCACCAACAACACTTGTCATGCTTATCAACTACACTGGTCTCTACACCGACAATCTGCATGACAATGTTGTATATAAAATGATCGATAGAGCTACAGTGTAAAGGACGCGTCAGGTTGAACACATCTTGGTATTTTACGACTACGAAACAAATCTTGATGTTCCGCAGCAAATCGCTCTTGAAATGTCCCGGTCATGGAAATTTTAAGACTTGTCAGTATAGGCCAGCAAGACGCCATCAAGATGCGGTATGTGGAGTACGGCATCGTCACGACTTGTCATGGCGTACTACGAAATGCCAGGCTTGAACTTAAAACGGCCTCCCTACGATTAAACGAATACCAGTACGATATAACAAGATGCCAGAACGATTTTATTATTTCTTGACGAAACAGGTACAATGGGGGAATTTATAAGTATATTGTTGTTATCGTTATTGCCATTGTATTATATTTCTGTAAAGCGTATTACTCCATCTTCTCTATTTTCAATAACCCAGTATACATAAAAGCTGCTTTTGTGAAGAAAGAAGTCAAAAGTCACATTATATAAAGTCTTGTTCATGAGGACGTATTCGAAGCATCACCAGTGCAGTCGCTTCGTATTTGCAATGCATCAAAGCCTGGGCTTGCGTTTGGACGCTGCACAAATGAAGCAGATGCCGTGGTGACATAGCACGACTACGTTACGACTCCCATACCATACTGCTATAGTGAGCCACATTCTTTCCACAACTACGGATTAGAACGATTTTTTAAACATTTCTAATCATTTCTTCTCCACGTTGACAAAAGGCTCGCCCATGGTGTTCCAAAGGATACTACAAATATTGGTACGACGCAGGTGCGAATTTGACAAATTGAACAATCGTGCTCTATACCGTATCAACCGTCGTGTATTTGAGAATGGGTTATAAGAAATACCCATACAAACGTGATGGTGAGTACATAATAAATGCCCAAAGCATAAAACAAGAATAAAAAATAAAGTTAACGTTGCTGATTCTCTCTAAATTTTTTAAGTAATCTATGAACAAGGCTATGGATTATCAAATCTAGATTTGTTTCCTTCACACTGGGCTAGTACGCCGTCACATAAGTGAAATAGTACGACGTTGAACCCAAAACCAAACAAACAAAGGCTTACAAAGGTAACTTTGCATATACTCCACCATCTTCTCTCGCCATGAGATTTATTCCGAGCTACTCTGCGTTATAACCAGTGGCAGATTAATCGAATATAAATAGAATAACAGCTACGCCTTCTGGTGGATACAATGGCCAGGTTTCGAGTTAAGGCGCTGATAACATATGTTGATTGTTATTCTTAAGTTTTGACAATTTGTAACTTAACTTTGTAAAGCACTATTGGCGTATATGGAGAGTTGGTGTATGTAGGGGTGGATACATATGCAATACTCTCATTGAGTTGGTTGAATACCCCGAACATATCATTTTTTCTACACTTCACCCACTTTCATTATTGACTATATCTCTGTCATTTTAACTAGCAGAGTTCTCTCCTAACACAACATCTGATTGGTTGCTTAAAAGTTCCCACGCATCCAATCAATCGATTGGAAGCCGAGTCCGAATATCCACCGAGGCTTGTAATGCAAAGTAACTCGGAATAAAACTATTGGCTAGCGAAGATGATACTCCGCCGCTTTCAAACATTTTAAAACAATATGTCCAGAAATTCCAAGTCCATCAAGTTATTTATAATAATAATCCTTTAAATTACCCGTCAACAAAGCAAGCAACTCACCGAAGTTTAGGATCAATAAAGATCTCCCAATCATCTTCTACTGTAAATGCCGTGATGGATCTGGACGCGTCTAGGTATTTCAAGGAGTTCGGATGATCTACAATGACACTCAACACTTAAACTGGATTCAATTCATTAATTATATGAGTAAATCTTGTCTTTATAAGAGATTAACCAAACATTCCAGCATTTAGCAAAATAAAAAAGGACTTGAAACAAAGATACATACAATTAGGTGTTTTCATAACAAACTTGCAAGGCATCGTTTTGGCGATCTATTTAATTGATTACGTTTACACGTATTAAAGAAGCAATAGCACAGATTTGGGAATAAAAAGTATTGAATCACAAAATACACTCTATGAAGAATTAAAACTCGGACACGAACAACGCAGGTGTCAATCAACAATAACAACAATTCAAACTATCAGATGTGTTGTCAATGAAACGTGGTCTGACTTATACGTAAGATACTAAATTGACTCAATTTCGGAATCTTAATAAGACGTAAGATTAAAAACAAACAAGATAGCGACTGCTATTTTATAGTGTGTTGTTATATCAGTGCATTGGTATTTCTTGTATTTCGGGGTGCTGTAGGCGTGCAATAACCGACTGGAACCATTGCTATGTTGACAGTGTTAATCTGGTCAAGATGTGTATTTCTGGGTGCTGTAGGCGTACAATAAACGACTGAAACCATTGCTATGTTGACAGTGCTAATCTGGTCAAGATGTGTATTTCTGGGTGCTGTAGGCGTACAATAACCGACTGGAACCATTGCTTTGTTGACAGTGTTAATCTGGTCAAGATGTGTATTTCTGAGTGCTGTATGCGTACAATAACCGACTGGAACCATTGCTATGTTGACAGTGTTAATCTGGTCAAGATGTGTATTTCTGGGTGCTGTAGGCGT
>JAQQZZ010078607.1:0-19847 GCA_030265115.1 Mopalia vespertina
TTGCCCCCCCCCCCCCCCCCCCCCATCACGTTAATGACCCCACCAACCCCTTACCATGAAAAAATTCAACATTTTTGTCCACGTGAAAGATTTAAAGCCTGGTTTAATTTAGACTTCATTTTAGGATTGAGCAATGGATCCTTGTAGTATAGAATATTCAAAGGGTTTAGGTAAAGTGGACTTCTGTTATGCCGTCCCACCTGTTAGAATCTCTGACTGGGTCCAACCGCTTTGGCCATCAGGTTCGTGCTTAGAATAAAGCCAGCTAATTTAAACATGCCCCAGGAGTTCTGTTTGGTTATCTGTCACGTGATGTTTGTTGGTTTCATGGACATAATTTGCCTCCTTGGCAGACGGCTGCTGATCTATAAATGTCACTGAGCTTCAAAAAGACAGGTCATATAATTCTGCGGCCTTATGCCAACCAGTCGAAGGTGGAACTCCTCCTTTGGGATATTTCTACCTCTAAGTGATGAAAGTGTCATCTGCTTTTTGAAGTATATTGTAGGCTGTTTAATATGGAGATATAAGATCGAGGAACATTCATAAGAAACTTTAGAGAAAATGTTTTCATTGAGTCAAATTGATAAAAACATTTATAGCTGCATTTCATTTGTTGACATTCTTAGCGAACGGCACTCCAATCTAGGCCTTTTACCGATGAAATCGGTGAGTCACTGATCACAAAACGGACAAAACAAAACAAAGGTGTAAACGTGGACATATACAGAACTTATCGGGAGATTCACATAGCTTTTGTTTTGGAAGTTACCATATTTAGGAAACAACGTGCGTATATAAGTGATTTCGGGCGACAAGAGTTTCCTAGCTGGACCGCAGTGAAAGGTTTCCTGATGAGGCATGGTAGCTCTACTACGCTGAGGGTGCTAGTTATTGGAGCAGGAGATGTTGGTAAATCAGGTAAGCAAAGTATGTAAGCGATTAATTTAAACTGGACATTTTTGCATGATAATGTTTGTCTGTGACCTCAAATTACTACAGATGCAAAACCTTATCAATGGCAAGTGATTAAGCCAGAGCCTGTAATCGACACTGTTTGTTTGTTTGATTGTTTGATTGGGGTTGAACGCTGTACTTAAGGTTATTTCACTTACACGACGGCGTGACAGCCCAATGTGTGAAGGAAACTATCCTCGACGTCACTGGCAACAAACAAAGACAATACAGGATACATACCTGATACTCCACAGGGCGTAATACAAGGACATCCCTGTAATAATGAAAATATCCCGAGCGTAGAGTTGTCATATTAATCCATTATCCTTAAGCTTCGGCGTTCAACTCAAATCAATCAATGAATGTAAATTCGGTATATATTGCATATATTTGACCCATCTATTATGAAAATATTTAGGCCAAGTTTCGTTTTTTTTTCGACAACAGCTCTTTTAACTCAGGCCTCCCCTTATTTAAAGAATGTCTCGTGTTGGTGCTACAGCAGCGAGTCTCGCCTCCTATTCACTGTTGCAACACGTCGCTATGTTAAAGTGACTGGTCCCGCTGAACCATGCTAGAGAGACGAACCAATGATCACGTTTACCCTGAGTTAAGAGGAAAACAATCCGCGGCTGTTGTAAAGTATTTAAAATGACTCATCTTCCTTAAAGAGAATCTCTTTGACGCTTTATTTTTCGCCTCTTCACAGTCGGAAAGCGTATTAGAATTTACTTGAATCAAACAGTTACCCCGATATTAAAGTTGACGGGTCTATACCGTTTTACGTTTGGGTAGTCGTAGGGACATTGACCGACAATTCATTACGATTTGGTGAGAGTTTCATATGTTTGTGTCCTCAATTTCATCAGTGTCTTCATTATACGGTACTTTACTGACGACAACTGTTCTTTAAGTGAATGCCGACTATATCATGGAGGTAAGGCGGCGACGGCTTTAATTAAATAGTCTAACCCAGGCTGCCTGTCCGTTAATGAAACAAATCCTATGTATACTATACACTTGCCTTCTATGCAAAAGATAATATTTGTAGTAAAGTGTAAGAAATCAGAAACCCTTTAGCGTGCTTGATCAGTCGGTATTGTCTTGTTACAAATATTGTGTCAACCATGCAGGGTGGTCAAATGACGTACATCGTTTACAATGGATTAGAGCAAAAATATTTAATTTGCGATCGAGACCTTGAAAACTGGGTGGAGATGACGTAACATGATAAACTTTTGTGTGGGCTTAAGATTACGTTATCCGGAACTCGAAAACAAAGCTATAAATTGTGTCCGACAAATGTGAATTGATCCTTTTTGCCTACATACCGGAGGATCATGTTCGCCTTGAAAATGATCTACTGGATCAGTCTCACACAATCGATACTTGGCGCAAACAGGATTGTCCTATTTATATTTTATGAGCAAAACAGCGAGATTTTATAAACCAGGCATTTCCAAAATGGTCGTTGGTAAAATGCTTTTGCGAATTAATGGCGACAATTTATGTTAGCTAGTCCTGTTACGTTATGGTTTTTCGATACGTGTTAATGTATTATTATTCGTGTTTTTTTTACATTAATATTACGTCCTCAACTTGTGTGTGTGTTCAATTAAAGACGGTCGTCCGGGGCAGTGTTCATGTGTGTAGATAGATTAAAAGCCACCCGAACTGCTGTCTTGTCACGATGGAGACAATCAATAAGCTTGAAATCAATGGATACATTTGTTTGGTAGATATCGCGTTGACAACATGTGCATACACGTGTAGATGCTATGGTCAAGGTAACGGACGGCACCCATGTTACAGTACTGTAACGTGAGAAACCGTGCTGAAATAAATCTCCAAACATATGCTGCTGTTAAACTGGGCAATACAATGAGGAAAAAGTCTGAAAGCAAACATAAGTTTGTCTTGCCAGCTGTGAGGCTTACGGATGGCAGCACAGTGTTTCACCTCTCGTCCACCGATACACCCAATTGGAGACAAACACGGAAAGACTTCTGACCTTGTTTTCCTCCGCACTCTATTGTAATGTTTGTTTTTAATTATAACAGAGTTAGAAAAGGCATCATTATGGCGGTGTTTTGCCTTTTGCTGATACGTCATTCTTATACCAACAGTTTAAAAATGATTTGTGACCTAGTTAAAATCAGGCCAGAGTTCAAGGTTCATTCTCATGCTTAAGTTAATTGCGTGGAGCGACGAGTCAAAAGATGTAATGGCTTTTTCATACATTTATCGGTACTGATTTAGTAAATGAATTAATAGGTGCTCCAATCGTGTCTGAAATAAATACATAAACCAAACATAGAATGACAAGATAGCTGATGTTATATGTGAAAAATGTGCTAAACTGCTCTACTTACATAAATAATAAAGCAGAAAACTGTATGTTGTTAATTTAATTTATGAGTATTCCCGAGGTAAGGCCATCAGATTGACGTATATGCTTTTACATCGATCATCAAAAGGGGTAATGAATTTGTTGCTCGGTGTGGTTTCCTGGACTAACACGCCACCGCCATCACGTATAATTTATATTACATTCATGAAGGTCTAACCCGACTAGCAATGAAACAAAAGCAGTCCTGTTTTTTCAGCTATATTTTTGTCAGTTATGTAACATTTACCTTTACAACAAACTGTTTTATCCAATAATATGTATTCTACATCATTTCCGTTCATTCAGTTCATTTACCGCCTTAATATGATCGAAATAACCTTAAATATCGCTTCAAACACAAACCTAGCAAATCTTCTATTCTACCTAAGTGTTTTCTACTTTCCAGCCGTCACTGTGAGGTTTCTTACCCGTCGGTTTATTGGGGAGTACAATTCTAACATAGGTAAGTCTGCTACAATGATACTATATTTGTAAAAATAAATCATCCTAGGCTTCACTTGCCACTTGTCAGTCCGCTGAAACATGGCCAATATTTAGTACCATCTTTTTCGAAAGAACTCAAAGCTTATAGCTGGTAGATTTGGTTTTCGCTGGCAAATTTTATCTTTTGGTGGCTGAGAAGAAGACGTCCAACTGCCTTGGTATACTCCCTGGGCTATGGGAGAGAGGATAGAGGCAAAAGTCAAAGATATAACATGTTTTGTTGATGATGAGATGGGTCATTTTGTAACCATCAAGTGTCATCTGGCTTTATAACGCAAACTAAAATTACTACAGGGGCAGTTTTAATGAAATGGATAGTGGTCGATCAATCCTCATCTATGATATTTGATTTTTGTTGTGACGCCATAATTTGAAGATATTAGCCTACATATGTTGTTGTTGATGAAGAGTGGTTGACTATTGTGCTACTTTTGGGGATATCGAATGTTTGCTGTGACGTCACAATTGAAGCTGAAGCTGAAGTATTAGAACAGTCTTAACAGCTCAGAAGGGAATACATTTTTATGTGAAAAAGTTAACAATAAAAAATAACTAAAGATTATTTTTCTGTCAATTAACGAAGACAATCGCTTTGCTCTGGTTTCGGACTAAAACATACGATTGTTTGGCGAATTCCTTTAATGGCCCAAAATATGCGGTCGTTCACCTGAAGCGATCAGGTATATTGACGGTTACGTATTGACACAACACAAAGCAAAGTGTTTTTAGACGTCTCTATCTGAACTCAACAATCGACAAGTCTGCGAGAAAAAGCGGTGTCATTGAGTACGCTTGTCAATTTGTTAACCCGGACTTGTCTGTTATATTTCCCTGAAGAAAACACCAGGTCGCATTCCTTGCGTTTGTGCCAGAATTTGAAAGTAGGGCTTATGAAGTAAAGATTAGGAATTATATTGGCTCATTTGAAGTGCCCGACAGTAAGTGCAAAGCCAGTCTGAGATTAACAAGTTTCAAAAGATATATGTTGAGTTAATATATTTGGCATGTAATGTTGATTGTTTGGTTTTGGTTTATACTGAAGTATTTTACTTATATGAGGAATATGTACTGTCGATATTTTGTGGAAAATCGAGAGGCACCGTTAGATTACCATCGATATAATACTATATAGCTACTGAGTTTGAGCGCTTTTAATCGTGTAATTGCCCTACAGTGGAATCTCAAGTAGCATAATGCATTGTGGGAGACGGGGACTAGGCTAGGAATATGGCGGCATGACAACATGTACTTGGACCGTGATGTACCACTTTTTTTAAACGCGGCGGCTACTGGAAGTTTAAGGTCGCAAATGACATACAAAATGTATCACAGCGTTCAGATTACAAAACAATATTGGACAGTAGTTTATTGAACACATAAAAGTCGGTAAGTGTAAAAACTTAAAATTAGACGGTTAGGAGCGCTCAAACTCTCTATCTCTATAGGCTACATGATATGATAAACGATCAGAAATACAGAACTCTGCATCTAAATATTATATGGATAACAAAGATAGGCTCTTCCAGGTCCCGGCCTAAATATCACGATGAAAGAGCCACCCAAAGTTATCTTCTTCATTAGTATGTTTATCTCACAAAGATATATAGTGATATAATTCCATCTATATCTACCTGCAACAAATAAGAATATAAAAGAAAATAAAACTTTTAATTAAATATTACAATGATACTAAAATGCAACCTCGGCGAAGATGGCTGTTGTAGATCAATGTGTCTATCTTCTTACTCATTCGAGTCATTCAGCCGAGTAATCAAGCCGTGGTCGAGAATTAAATCTAAACCATAGATAAACCAGATTTGGCATTTTAACACCTCTGCCACCACAGACACATTTCGTTTCTTTTCATTTTAGATTCAATTGGACTAGTCGACACTCATTAAAGATACGAGGGCTGTTTCACACAGTCAGAACAGCAACACGGGAAGTGGTTATTTTGCATCATTATCCAATTAATCAAAGTAATTGTGAACAGGTGTTGTTGTGACCGAATAAATCTCCAATGACAGAATGACCTGTTCTAGTTTTCTGTGACGGTGCCAGTGAATGGTGTTTACTACTCTCTACCATAGGCTCACCATACAATCACCTCTATGTGGGGATCAGTGTCTCTTTTAATTGGACCTACTATCATTAAGGGCATCCCTTTATGTGTGTTGCTGATGTAAGGTATAAATTATATGCATAGATTGTGTCGGCTAATATATAATTTAGTATGAGTATGAAGCAAGTAAATGTGGTATCTAGAGTGTTAATCTTGTTTACATTCTACAACAGAATGGTCGTCAATAATACACAGTGCCATTCAAAACATAATGAGGACTGAATTCATTTCTAATTGCACCTCAACTTATATTTCAAGAGTAGAGAAGCTCAATTCTTTAATTTTCCTGCCTCGCCTGGGTTTCTGACCCGAAACCTTTGGTCGACAAGGTCAACGCTCTACCAACTGAACTATAGAGGCGCACGGTGTAATGATCAGGGGCATGTTGCTCCAAAGACGATTAGCCGCTAACATCAGATTAAATCGCTAATACCAGGTTAGAGATAGACATTCAACATGGCGCGACGTCATCTAATAGGGGGATTAAATTTAATAGCGCTTCGAGCAACCGGCCCCTGTACAAATACCCGAACCTGTTTTTGTGGATTGTGTGGAAACAAGATGCTGTCTTGGGATGGGAAGAGATAAGCTGTATCAATATTGAAGAGAAATGGACTTTTCTTCCGTGAAGAGCAAACGTGATTGGGTGAACTGTTTGCACATTGGTCCCATGGTTCGAATCCTGGAAGAGGTGAAATGAGTTCAGTTTAGAAATGCTAGACTACTGCCAGGGTGTCCAGATTACATTGGACCCCCCTCAGTAGAAATAATGCAACCATTTATCGTTTTAATATGTAACTGAATTACCATTAAATATTCGATAGAACACCAGGTCCAGTAGGTGTAGCCTGGCCTATATAACACAGATTTAGGTCCATTCGATACCAGTGGTACAATGTTAGCAGGAGGTTAAACAGCAAGGATATTAACCGACTGGCAGTTTAGTGTTAGAGTAATTAAAACTTTATGGTGGCATGACCCATTGTGGGAGGTGAAACGGTTTCGTGACATTAGCTATTTATCGCTTAAGTGAAAGGTAGTTTACGTACATTTTATGACATTCTTGACGAACGTATGGGCATATATGTTCATCGTTTTATGATAAGTAGAAACTCGTATTCATTACGCACATTGTAGTTTTGTCCTTATAAATTGCCTATGAAATTACTTTTATGACTTGAATTATGAATTGATACCAGACATTATTGAAAAACACATATAAGATACTTTCGCAAACGTCTAGTCATTTCTACCATTGATACAAATTGTATTTAACTAAACACCTGGTAACAAGTACCGTATTCAGTCGTATATATTTGAATTCTGCCTTTAGACACATTTTAAATTATTATATCTATTGCCAGAAAAATTAATCCGAGCCGCTAACCAAGTTAAACTAAAAAAACAAATAAATTTAGGTCTAATATGAAAGTATTATACCAGGGAACAACGGACAAAAGAATACGCCAAGTTATTTTTTCTCTTGACACTCCTGCTCAAACACAGGTGTCGGTCGACAACAACCGTCTGCACATCGGTTACACAAAGTGTTTAAAGTTACTTAACGTGTTGCGATATTCTTGTCACATGTTGGAAGCTAATCGTTGCAAATATTGCGTAAATCCATTTTGAAAGCGCCTATGACAGGGTGAAGATTTCGAAGAGGTTGGGTATTTGTTTGCACGCATGACTTCGAGCAAAAAAATAAAAATAAATAATTGTCTGAAGTGTGTTACACGTGAATGTCAAGTGCACCTGTACAACTATCCTTACACCATCTGTAGATTAGTGGGAGTCAACTGCGATTGTCGGTCGCGCTCAAATTGTCTCCAATTTTTTGTGCTGAAGATTTTACCTGGGGTTTTTTTGTGACCCCTTTTCTCACCATCAGTTAAATCCGGACATACAAATCAGACTGATCTGTTGCATCTTAGCTATAGAAAGCTTAAATTCCGTGTTCCAACTGTTTAATAATCTATTTAGTGTTTAGTAGGTTCTCATTTGCCCTAGTACACTTTTTTTGACCAGTTATCTACAATATAATGTTTTTCTTAAATCACAATCTCTCACTTTTATACACGTTACATAAGTGATAGCGAACACTTCCCTTCCCATATTGGCTACATATACTCCTTAAACAACATTTATGAATTGCCCTGGTACAAAATAATCGACTGTAATCGAACATGTCCAAAGCTATCATATACCTCTACCTTAATTGAGCGAACAAAATTCATTTCGTCGCGAAGAAATACAATTCTCAACCAATGGAAACTTTATATCTCTTTTCTATCTGCTAAAGTTTCACGTTGATTATGTTTTAAAGGTTAATATAACAAAAAGTAGTTTATTTCCACCGAATTCTTAGTTCTATTGTCCTATTTCAGATCTACTTTACCGGTCGACAGTCCGCCTGGATGACACTGCAGTCGACGTAGAACTATTGGATTGCTCGTCTCACAAGGTATTTTTAACTAATTTTTGCCATATATATTTTTTTGAACATGTGAATTGTCACCGATCTTTACGATCTAAGTTTACGCAACGTGCATGTAGTTTTTAATTTGAAACGCTCTTTTCCATGGAAATAGTTTTATTTTGTAATTTCGGGTATAAACAGTAACATTGGATGTTTTATATTTGATTCATAACGTTTCGTCTTGTTTACCACGTGATAGATTCAATAATTTCAACTTTCACATAAAATCAGTTGAATTTGGATGTGATCTCAGATATGTGACAATTTTTTCTCTTAAAAACAGTGGGATTGGTAAATGGGACACACAGCGTAAAACATGGGGAAAGGCACAGCGAAAAATAACGAATAAAAACACAAAACTTCCGTTCTCGATAGCAGTTTTTTGCGTCATGTAAAACAAATAAAGGAAAGAATTACACGAATCAAACCCAATATGCTTCTTTTTCTATTTTGAAGTGAAGTGTGTTATACCATAGTACAAACATTGTATAAATAATGTCGGTGAAGGTTTTTTGCAATTGTGTGCGTATTTTCTCGGCGGTCTGACAGGATACGACAGGGCGGCGAATTGAGTCCAATTCTATTCTATTTTCCTCAAAACAGTTTACATTGCGCGTTATCGATGTACTGTCCTAACACAGACGTGTTTTGTCTTCGATTCGCAATGTTATTTTCGCTCAAATGTTTACCTTTTTTAACGTGATGGAATATCGAGCAAACAGAAAATGTTGATTTTTCTTTACACTGACGCAATAACACGCAAATATAATGTACTTTTTCTTTTTGCAATATTTGTTATATCAGCATTATATAACCACCGAGTAAATTTACTTTGTATTTGGAGGTATATAACTAGAACAAACCTGTTAATGTCAGTCTGTCAATTCAAATAGCTCAGACATTGAGCAATGTTTTTGAAATATTCCTGTAGGATCGAATTTAAGTTGAGTTCTTGTTGGCTGTGGGTTTTGTTCAATTCCTAAACATGGACGGTGCCTTTAAAGTCAATATTGTAAACTCTTATCTTAAACAATTACAGATGTGAGACGATAAATATATTCTGCGCTGTTGGCTGATGTTTAGAAGAATGATGTGTAATGCAAATCAAATCTGAATACAAGCGCATTATTTTGAAAGTCAACAGTCGAAAAACTCCTCTTTGATGATAGGGAAAGTGTTTCCTTTCAAAAGTTTGATCAATAAACTACCAGACATTGTTAAAGCCACGTTTTTATACCGGTACAGCGAAAGCAAACAGGACAGTCACAACATTGAATCGCGGCAAGTGTCCAAAATCCCGGTACACACGTACCGAGGAGCTGTATAAACATGATATGTGTTATTATAGTGATCGTTCTACATGAACTCCGATCTTGTGCGCTCCCAAAATGTAGAGCAGACGATATCGACAAAATTATTGTATAAAATGGATGAAATCTGTGACAAGGCAGAGATGTTGTGGCCGCGGTGGCAGTCAGGAAGGCCGCATTAGGGTAATGTTTAAGAGGTAGTGGCAAGGATCGGGTTATGAAGAACATAAATCAAAATGCAGGTTAATTCAACTCAAAATCTTTGTTTTTTTCACTCATTTGTTTTTCGGTTTTGGATACTGGTGTTCCTCTTGAACAACATGCCTACAAACTAGATCTAATTTGATACCCATTTTCTGATACTCATTGATGGGGATTTTTATAAGGGGGTTTCTTTATATCGTCGTGTTTTGCCTGCGTTGGAAAATATATTTATTTACTGTTCGGTTGGTCTGTTTATCTGTTATTTGTTTGCCTGGGGTTTTACGAGGAATTTAACGTTATTTCACCTATATGACGGTGTGCCAGCCCAATTAGTGAAGGAAACTACCATTGATGACTAAAATCATACAATACCAAGACAGTACAAGAACAAGAAACAAGAACACATAAGCATCATGTTGTCTTTAGCCCTACAACGCAACCAGAAGTCCTCTTAAACCACCTGGAATAGTTCCCGTTCGAAGAAGGAATCCTGAATGTTGTAATGTTGAACCTTTTACACCCATTGAGAGCATCTTGTGTTTGCCGTGTGTCAGATTTGAACCAATCTGCATATTTGTGCTTAAAAAGGAAAGAATACGAGGTCATATTGGCTATAATATATATCTTGAGCGAAATCAAATTGCAAGTCAATTTTTTCATACGGCGATTTATATTTTTCTGTTTTTTTTTTATACTAAAGAGTGATGTCTTTAATAAAGTCAGATGACTGCTTAAGAAACTGAAACCGATCATATGCCTTAAAAAATCTTTACCCGACATTATGTTATAATTGTGTCACTCACAAAACGACTGACAAGTGTTTACTACTTCCATTGGAATATACTTATTTCCACTTTCCTTCTCTTTGGTATTTGCAATCTGTTTAATATCTCATTACCATTTAAATACACTTGGAAGATTATAACACGTTTAGAAATAATTAAATATGGTTTTCTTCATCAGGAGGAGGCGAATTTTCCCAGTGATGGGCAGATGAGATGGGCAGATGCTTTTGTTATTCTTTACAGTATCTGTGATCGATGTTCATTTTACCGCGCGAAACAACTTATCACACAGGCCAGGAAACTGACGAGTTATCTGCCCATACTTTTGATTGCCAATAAGAGGGACTTGGAAGATTACAGGGTGGTTGAAGTCACAGAAGGACATGAAGTGGCACTTCAAAATGGATGTCACTTCCACGAAGTGTCAGCGGCGGAAACTCATTTTAACATCAACATTGCTTTTCACTCTCTTCTCAGAGAAGCAAAAATAACTCATAGTCAACGGACATCTTCGTTAAAACGACGGAAAAGCTCCTTGATATCTGTCTCAAGAAAAATAGGCGCCATGTTTGGTAAAACGTCTAAAGACTCTCAACAAGATGGTGAAAAGAAAAGAGGGTCTATCTGATTGCTTTAATATAGTCATTCAACAGTTTGATTAGTCTGAAACACAGATACAACAGATAATATCCTGAATGAGGTGGAAGGCCGTTCAAAGTTAAAAACTTTCCAGTCCAGCTTAACACTTACAAACGAGGGACATCGCTTTTTTTATTAATCGATGTCCCTGTACCAACAGATTCATTTTTAGAAATATAAACTTTTTAGAATTGTTTACGTCAATACTCCATGTTAAAATTTTTTTTTCTTGAGATTAGCCTATCTGAATGGTAACGAAATATTACCCATAAAACTAGATCTGTATTTGTTTAATACAAGTTAATTCGCAAATTGCAATCATCGATATGAAAAATGTTTTGTTAATATATCAAGTACACTGGGATATTGTAAGTAGTATTTTATATTGTCTTATCATTGTTGGTGTTGTTTATCTGAAAGTATAATATGACTGTGTTGATGTACATTTTTCTTTATAAAATGATGTGGACACTTTAAATGTACATATGTATATTTTGTATATAATAAAAAATGATCTGCATATCTTAAAAACCATGTTAACCATATCAGCAATCCATAAGTATAGTACTAGTATTAAGCTTATTATCCATAGCACTAAAGCTACGATTTGAGATTTACGGGATCTTTTTTCACCCTAAATTAAATAAAAGTAAAAAATGAAAAATGTGAATGATTTTGGAGATGTATACACAGGAGTACTTTCGTTTATGTAATGTTAACTGTTTCGTGGTATGATTGGTACAAGGGAACTCTTACCAATATTCAGAAATTAGTATTTGACATCCATCTTGTTGTCCAATTTCTTAATATTGGTAAGAGTAAATCTTTTTAGGATATTGTACCCTTTTTTCACACTGCTGCACCTTACCCGTGCATTACTAGCGTCACCTCTAATTTCTGCCAACAGCAATCAAGCATGCAAGCATGCACTTACCTGTGTTGATAGTAAAAAACAGCAGATTAAATTGAAATTGGAAAAATAAATCAACCAAATGCATCCTTACGGTGACATCAGAATTGATCCCCAGAAATATGTTTCACCCTTTCAGTTGTCAGACAGAAAATCAAAGTGAAAGTAGACACCCCCCCCCAAAAAAAACAAAACAAAACAAAACAAAAACAAACCCAAATAGACTAATTCAAACTGATTCCACTTCTAGGTAATGCAGTGGGAACTGACCTTATACTTCGAGAAAAAGGCATCACTGGTCACTTATATAAGGTTCAACGGGCCGTCTCCAGTTTGAAGCACAGATAAAGTGTGCAATAGTTTCCATAAGCTTAAAAATGCGGTCGAGTTTTTTCTCCGTTTTGGGTCAACTTTCTCTTAAACTTTTAAGTCACACATCAAACATGCGGCCAGGTGTCAAGCTCTTAGAGCTAAGCAACGAGAAAAAACTAATACAATGTTTTTTGGATGTGGTACGTGGGACGCGTACGATATTGCAAACAAAAAAAGAGACCGAATGTACATGAAGCAACACTTAAAAGAACTGACTGATGTTAACCAATGAACATTATTTATTTGATGAACCCATAATAAGAAAGTTCCATTCAAATTGGTCGATTTGTTTGTTTAACGTCATATTTGAGGTAATATATTGAAATAGCGGTGTTCCGCCCAATCTGTGAATTTTACCTAGCCTTTAGCATCACTGGCTACCATACCTGAGGCAATTAGATAAAGTGTTTATAGCGCTAGATGGCACCAACAGATAGACTTCGTATTAAACCGTAACTCAAAGAACACAGGCAAACGGGATATATCTCCAATATCCCTGCCAAGTTATTTAAAAGCTCCCAAAGCTGGTGTGTAAACTTGTCACTGTGTACACGATGAAATCACTTAATTGATAAAGCCTTATACCGATGACAACAGTTATTCAAACTGGCTTAGACACTTACACGAGGAACACAGGCTACTAGACATGGTATGGTTTCGATTAGTTTTCCCATTTTGCTTTTATTACATTTCAAGAAAGTATGTTTTATATGGTATGGTTCTAGAAAAATGGGGTATTCTAGAACATTTACAAGTGTTGGTCAAGCAAGGCTTGTTCTAGGCGTATTCTAGACACAACTAGGCGTATTTTGTCGGAGTAATTTGATATTTCACCAACACAATGGGACCATAGCCAATTAATAAATCACAAATGGGACGATATAGTCGCACTTAATATGCAACTTCTAAATGCCCTTTAAACGAGTAAATAAATGTTGAATACCATGGACAGATTTCAGTTCACTCTTCTTAATTTTAATTTGTAGTTTTAGGATGAACCAATGTTTGCTAAGAAAGCAGTTGTTGTTGGCCGTTGTAATTCTAATGACAGTGTCGATATTTGATAAAGTTAATCAGTCAGACGTGAAACAATTTCACGTTGAACTTTTCGGGATGAGAAACAATACAAACATTGGTCAGTGAAGTGAAATCTGACTGGACACGCGTGCGTCTCGGTGACCAGCTGCCATACTTTGATGTCCTGGGAGTTCATGCTTGACTCCAGTTTATCTTTGTTTGGATAGAGCATTAATTGGGACTCCGACCCAAGAACGGTAAGTCGTCACCTGGTACACAGCAGGATTAATTCCCTTGAAGGTTCACCACGGTTGGCAGACAGCCTGCCTGGTAACCGGTAAATAATACGGAAAAGCAAACACTTACAGTAGACATCTAGGCTATCTGTAGGCCTTCTCTGTTTGAGGGCAGACCAAATCAGTTAACAGGTACAGTTATGTTTCAGCCAATGCTGGTGTATTATTAATATAATGAATATTCATTTAAAATACCTGGAAGATACAATAAACAGGTTGGTCACATTTGCAACATAAAAGCAATTATGTTTTTTGCAGAGCCTTTACCCGGTTTTAAGTTGAAATCCGATTGATAAAACGTTTATAGTGTCTTAATCCAATACGGTTCTCACTCAAAGCATTTCCGTTTGGTTTCCTCTAGGAAGAATTTAAAATGATTTATAAGCGAACGTCAAGAAACCGATTACTGTTCTGTTGGTGATATCAGTTGTAACTTATTGGATCTCAAATAATTGTTGGCTCTAAGTCTAAGGGCATCTTTGGTTTCCCCAATATAGTTAGACAGACACTGCTCTAAGGAGATTTTTGGTTTCCCAAAATAGTGTAACAGACACTGCTCTAAGGAGATTTTTGGTTTCCCAAAATAGTCTGACAGACACTGCTCTAAGGGGATTTTTGGTTCCCCAAACATAGTGTGTCAGACATTTCTTACAAGTAAAGAGGTATATCACGTTTCTAAATTACGGATCATAATTTCGACCAAACGATAAAACATTCCTAGTTTGTTCTTTAACCAAGAAGGTCTTATCTGGTATGTAACGCTAGTAGTCTTCACGTATAATGAGGGTTGCGTGACAATATTCCAGGGCATTTGTGACGTGTTCGGACAGGAACTGATTCTAGACCGTGGCCAACATTATAACTATTCACTTTTCTGGGATTTGGAATTTAATCTTGCGAAGACGTCGTCTACTTTATCCTCTGGGCATCAAAGTCTACAAAGAGAAGAGAACGGGCCTGGCCAAATGAAGCGAATGTGCTACAATTCCAAAGAAGCTTTATTATTTGGGATTTAATAATTCACTTGAAGGTAAATATGGATGACAGGATTTAGCATTTAGTAAGAATCTGTCGGAATAGTTTGTAGTTCAAAACCCATATTGAATCAAAATTGCAACTCTAAAAATCTACATTGATAGTAGGATGAAGTTAAATTTTAAGATTGATGTCGCTAAAGAATGGTAATTAAGGGATCATGATGATTTCTGGAATGTAAGCACAGGATAAATATGTCATCAGAGTGCCCAAGGTACAGTATAGGCCTTCTGAGGGGCGTCGTGTTCTCGTTATTCAAAACCAATAGAGGCAAAGTTTGGACTAAACAATAAGCCAACACAGAATTTAATTTGCGTGGATTCAAAATCATTATATTTCAAACTGAGTTTTAGCAGTTTCAGAATATCAGTGATCGGACGACGAGGGTCAGGATACCGATGGAAAACAGTTTTAGAAGACCAAATGCCTGGTTATATACTGGTATACATTATGTTGATGCCATAGGTCAGTAATAAGACGTCTGTTTGAACTTGAGTTTTAGATGTCTTATACAAAAAGTCCTCAGAGGCGTTGTCAAAACTGGGATGCCTACAATTGGTTTGGGGCTGTAATCGATGCGACTAGTAAGGTGGAAAGATTCAGAACTACCGTCTGGTAATAAAGGTATATATGTGGGTAAAGACAGTTTGGGAATATTAGAGAGAATGTAGAAGAACCTTTGTAGAAGAGTAGATAATTACTTCGCTTAGTAGCTGGGACTTTTTTTTATCCCCTAAGGCGGGCTTATTGAATAAAGACAGACATCACATATATGGAAATGTTGTTAGAGTGAAAACGACAAACAGCTAGACCGTAAATAGATTTGTCGTTAATAGCAATGAACCTTGTTGTCATCAACTGTAACTCAAAACGTCTGTGCAAAAAGGTGCACAGAAAATAAAAACACACAGAGCAATGACAATTTGTGATCTGTACGATCTTTCGATATTTCCACCACGACACACACGTCTCGAAGGGAGATTGTTAAAGTGAAAATAAAAAGTTGACACAGAAACGTACTATTTGTTGTTTGTTTGATTAGGGTTTAAAGTCGTGCTTACGGTAATTTCACTCATATGACAGCTTGCCAGCCCAATGCATGGGTAAAGGAAACCACCTTCGGCACCACTGGCAACAACAAAAGCAAGACAGGACTAATACAGGACAATTACAGGACGTAATACAAAAACATCACAAAAGATGGTCTCTGTTTAGCTCTGTGGGGAGCATTAATGCTTTTTAACAACCTTATGGACAAAAAAGAGAGAATTGTACAGAGCCTGTGTGTGAAAAGAAAATATATTTCTGAGAAAACAAAGCGGTCAGTATGTTATATTATTTTAGATTATAACTGGCTACCGGCCAAGTTGAGAGACGGGTCCAAATAAACCTATGTCAGTGACCCATTTTAAGGCCATGTAAATATAAGATGTTTATAGCAAGTTCACGGAAGGCTAGTTCCGGGTCTCTGCGAAGATTACTTAAGGATTAACACCTTTCCCAGATAGTCGAATGTAAATAGTAAATCACAGGTATTGGATCCGATGGCCCAATGTTGTAAACATCTGAGGTTTACTGACATAACTACAACAGCAGCTAATTTAGGTCGTGCGGATAGAAGTGTGAGGAGGCCACCTCTACACTGTTGTGGTTAGTGCAATGAGAAAAATCAGTGGCAAGCCCAGGTGCTACTTAACAATGCGTGCGTAACACTGTGCAGTCCTTAAGTGTTTAAATTGCGAGGTGCGAGCTAACAAATTCTTAAAATTGTATATATGATTTAATGATTCATCCCCCCCCCCCGTGACCATCCCCGCCCTCTTCTCACAGACACTATCACTAGTTAAGAGAAGGTAAGGAAAAAACATTTCATTGGCAATCAAGACTTAGAGGTTCATAAAGTCTGACAGACGTAAAGTCTCAACTCTCAATTATGAAACCATACGTAGTCTTCGATCCATTAAAACCCTTATTTGATGCCGTGTTTAAAAAAAGAACACATAAATAACCTACATTTGTGCCAACCATTAATGAGTTACTGGTGGATACGTTTATCATATTAAAATGAAACTTTCTTCAATCCCACTGAAGTTAAAGCGATATCCAGCTAAATATTTAACTGTTAACAAATAAAACGAGTGGGGGGAGGTGGAGGGGCGAGAAGCCGTCCGGACAGGAAAAAGGACAAAACGTGTTATCTTAAATAGACATGGCATGGCGGGAATAAAATCCCATGGGGTTTGTTCTATCCAAGAAGAGGAATAAGGCAAACAATGATGAAATTTAAGTAAAAAGAACAACCAACAAATGAACACTTCTCGTATATGTAATATGTGTGTTAGACTGCCGATCTTTATTCCTTCAACATCGCTTGGAAATAGTCTATGCGCATTCTAATTTGCGCACTCTAATTTCGTTTAACATCATGGTACAAAGAGCACTCTTACGTTGGTGCACAACACTTCTATATTTCATTAAACAATAGTAAGTGTTTTTAAAATGTTATAACAGTTTAGTAATTAACAATAGCGCTAACTTATTCCTGACGGTGTTTTTCATTCGATTGACTGATTGGTTTGTATAGGGTTTTACCCTGTTCTTATTTCACTCAGATGACAGCGTACCAGTTAAGCCAGTCTTTGTATAAAACAGTAGCCTATATGTCACGAAATCTTCTAGAAGATTGATTGATTAGTGTTTTACGACGTGCTTAAGGGTATTTCACTTATATGACGGCGGTGTATTCCAACAATAATTGACACTAGCACAACCAAGACGTGAAGCGTATCCATAATGTTGGAAAGTTAATTTTGCTAAGTAAAGACAGCATTGCTACTCTTCAAACAAACTGCCCTTAGTCAGAGGGTTTCTTGAAGTGCTGTGAGCACCCCTGGTGTAGAGGCTCACATGTTGCGGCAAAATGGCTGACCAACCTGTACATGATGATGGATTTAAGGATCAACCTCCTAAGTTAGCAAGGCCCGCGACCATGGCTTACTGGTTAACGTGTCCGCATACAGATCTCACCTCGATGTACTGTCCACGGGTTCGAGTCCGCCTGTCGACCATCAAGTATGAGTGGGTCACACGATGTGGCTCCGCTAATTGTTGGGCTGGTTTTTATAAGGTTTCCTCCCGGGTTTCAATCGTATGCAGCAAGGAACAGTGTGAAATGGACAATCCTTCGTCATATAAATGAAATACCCTTGAGTATGACGTTAATTCCCAATCAAGAAAACAAAAACAAATGTAAGTTCACAAAGCAATTATTTAAGAAATAAAATAGACCGCTTTGCAGCTCAGAAATCATAGAATATTTCAATATGTGTTTCAGTTTAAAAAGATCTGTGTGATCTACTGTTTCAGTGAGTATTGCTTAAATTAGTTAATTAACTTGACCTTTGAATTTTTGATTATATAGGGCAGATTTTCGTACGTGATATATGGCATAAAAAAGTGTGTATCCAAAAATGGACCACTTTTGTTTGCTTGGCACCTTCTAGAATCTGCCTAGCGTTTCTATGAAATCATCAGGGCACAGACAGACTTCTACAGTCGCCCTGTTTGATTCGGTGAGCACGTAGACGTTCTTGTACAGCACATTGCAACCAATAGTTTCTCCAATGAGGGAATTATTGCCTTAATATGACAATGGCCTGTCTCGATTTCGCTTATGTTTTCAGCACATACTTTGGAAGAGCGTAGCCTATTGGACTATGTCTTCGTCACTGTATTGTCCTATATGTAATATATAACATTTAAGGTATTATTGCAGCCTACAGATACCCACCAACTACTCCATGCGTAATCCTTTCATCCTCCACATACCGTCAATGGAATTATTAAATCACAAATAAGAAGGTTTCACAGGAGTTCTAGCATTCTTGCTACTTTCAACCAGGCGTGCTATGTTGTGTTTAAGGCCCAAACCTAAAAAGATATAATAGCGACTTCTTCGCCGAATTAAATCCCAAACACGCCGACAATTTAACAGTTATAATTTAGATCAAGGGCTAGAATCAGCTCCTAAACGAAACACCACAATCGCCCTGTAACAGTTTCAATGTATGGGGGAGAGATCAAAGCTATAGAAACTAACATACCAGATAAATCCTCCTTTGACTGCCAACAAACTAGAAATATTTATTGTTTGGTAGACAGTTTAAATTGTGATTCAGAAAATGTGTATACCTCATAACTTGTAAGAAGTGTCTGAAACAATATGTTGGTGAAACCAAAAATCCCCTTCGGATGAGAGCCAACAATCATTTGAGTTCCATAAGGTTAAAACTCATATCACCAATATCTTAACATTTCTCTTATCCTAATCATTCGGTTAAAGATCATTTTGAAAAAATACAAATTCTTCCCTCTGAAGAAGAAACCAAACAAAAACGTATAGAAAGATAGACTTATTGGATTAAAACTATTCAAACGTTGTATCCACTGGGTTTCAATTGGGAACCGGGTAAATGGTCTAAAAAGACATAATTCCATTTGTATTCCAATATGACAAATCTTATACCCAGTTTGCTAGTCTTCTTATACAGAAATATCAAAATCTTGTACCTAAAATATCTACTCCTCTCTCACAAAGATCCATAATAGCATACAAGAGAAACGAAAATCTACAGGACCTTATGGTTAAGGCGAAACTTCCCTCTGTTTCAGACAGGTTGTAACACTCATTATCTTGATGTACATGTATTTATTTGTTAATTCCTATATAAACTAGTGTCCAAAAGAAACGCTACCAACTTATTTTCAAAATTGTTTTTTACTAAGTGAATTGTCTAGTATGAAAACATGCCAATTCGTATTGCACATC
>JAQQZZ010078618.1:0-19847 GCA_030265115.1 Mopalia vespertina
AATCTCGATCAATACTGGGCTGCCAGATTGCGTAAGAGATATGATTTCTGATGATTTGCTGTTTCTCAATCAACACACATAATGCCTTTGATCTTGGCTTGATGAGTTGAAAGGTCTGTCTGATAGGACTAGAAATTGAAGGCCACTCCATTATGAATGATTGGTACAGAGGTAGACATGATAAAACAAAGCTTTGAGGCTGAAATACATTAACATGAAATCATAAATTGGCAGTAAAAAAGATCCAGCCTATCAATAAAAATGACTTTATTCTGTCCTGCATACACTGGTACATTTTTTTCTATAGAGGAATATTCTTTTCAATGAAATTCAATTCATAATAAGAATGAAAAGAGAAACATTTGCAAATTCTTGTTTTATGACAGAGTTCTCCAATAGAAACATTGCGAGGGTCATTTTGACAAGGTTTCCTCCTGGTTTTCCACTGTAATTAAACATAGAACAGTGTGAAGTGGACAATCTATTGTCATATAAGTGAAATACATTTGTGCACAATGTTAAACCCCAATCAAACAAAGGAACAAGTCAAATAGAAACACATTAACAGAATATGCTGTATCAAATTGTAACCACAAAACAATAACAGCTTTCAATGTTTAAAGAGTTTTATCATCTGCATATCTATTCTATAGTTTGTGTTAATATTCTGATTCATATTCTGATTCATCGGTTAATTGAAACCCATTTCTTACACAACTGATATTAAACTAACATTGTATTTTCCCTTTAGATAACAGTTAATTTGAAATATTTGTAGATTTAAATTTTATAAACTAAAACTTCGATCTTTCATTCAAAACCAGTGTATAAAAAAATTCATCTTGCTAATACGGTTGAATCCTCCAGAATATAATTAAATTTTATTTCGTCAAATATATGTGGCATAAAATCTTAAAATTGGCCGTCTACATTCCGTCTACAGGAACCAACAATAATAATACAAATTCTCAAAACATAATGGTCATATTAACAGAATAAATGAACATAATCATTGCTACAGTTGTATTGTATTACTTTCATGCCACAAAGCAATAAGAGAATAAAAGGAACACAAGCATAACTGTTTACAGTATAGGTCACTGGCATTGATTAGTTGGCAGTGACAAAAGTTACAATTATTAGCTCAATCTTCTGTTGAAAATCAAATTACAGAAAATTCAATTTCCACAGAATGGTTTGACTTTTTTCATCTGATGAGAATGTTTGTGTTTTCCCCTGATTTGGGCTGAAAAACCATTAGTTAGCCATGTGATTATACAACTGGGGTTAGATAATGCAGTTTTGTATCGGATGAAATCGTGTTAAACCCTAATCTATTTTACTAAGACAAGGAAACAACAGGATCTGTAGGAAAATTAATGAGCTCAATATGAGGTAACATAATAACTACTATCAATTTTACAGAGCTATAAATCTTTTTTTATATGACAGAAACTATCAACTATCATGGTAAAATAACCAACTTTAATGACTTTTATACTTAATAATTAAGATAAATGAGAGATATAATGGCTGTATTAAATTGTTGTTTATTGTAAAGAGATACACTGCAGACCCCATCAGCAGAATAATTATTGAAATCGTTAAAAATAATTTTGTACGAAAAAAGCCAGACAGATTGCAATATATGTTCAAGGGACATTGAAAGTAATTGGACATTTGAAAAAAATATACATTGCAGGAGAATATGTTAAGGTATATTGAAATCTAGGAAAGTAGCATTGAATGTCTGTTGAATATTGGAAGCCTGCTCAACAAATACATGGAATGAGGAGGTGTAAGTTCTTCTCTTTGTAGACATCATGCACAAAATCTGTACACCTCAGAAGAAGTGTACTGAAAGTAGTTTTGGTCTGGATCGATAGAAGCCTAATCGGCCACCAGTTGTTATTGCAATAGACCGGTTCTAGATCACACAAAACCCACAGGAAAATTGGATCCTATGCTCTGTTAATCTTAGAAATCAATTAAATTTAAGACGCCACAGAAAGTGTTGCTGGCTGTAAATTCGGCACTGTAAGATGTACTCTATCAAAAGGTATCACCAACGACTGATCAACATCTCAAAAGTTCTTTAGGAGGCTAAAGCCACCTTCAATATCTCGAGACAAATTCTCCTTTAGGATATTCCTTTTCTGACAGCGCTAAACCAAGTGGAAAACCGGCTTGATAAAGGGGATTATATGAATGGATAGAAACCCCTTAGGAACCGATATTAGGTGTAATGTTATGGTTGAAGACATCTGTGCTGAGGTAAATCTGACTTAACCTAAAGTCTATGAAATCATACACAACAAGATCAATAAATATCAACTTACACAAGAAAATTGCTCAAACAATCTTTCCCAAGACAAACTGATGAATGTTTTTTGTTTTATTTTTTAAATTTGACTGAATATTGAATCTGTTAAGGTGAGTTAACTGAACTTGTTTGACCTTGCTGACACTTAATAATATTATTAAGAATTTCAATATTTCATGGAATAAATAATATAATAACAAAAAACACAAAGACACACTTTTCCCTTAAACAAATTTAGCATTTCAAAACTTTACACACACTGCTCAAAAGTTTGTTTAACAGAGTTTATAACAATATAATATATTTAATGTGAACTTACATTGATTTGTTTATGCACAATTGACAAATTTATACAAATTATGTGCAAAACAATGAGAGTAAGCATTGTTTTGTCAAATCTGTGAAAGGTGAGCGAAGCTATTAAAACAACTATATAAACACATTTAAAATGCATATACATATGAATACTTTCAAAGCGGTAAAGCAAAGACATAAAGCAAAAGAATGGCATTTGTTTCTGTTAATCTCTGTATGCAACCTGCCTTCATCAAATGTGTGTTTAAAACCCCATACTTGAAAACGATATCTGGAATGAGGTAGAAACTTAGTGAAAAATATCAGGAAGTTGTTGTTATTCATACTAAGTCTGTGCTTTATGATAGTCCCAACTTTTAGATGACACTGAATGCACCCATTTAGTATTGGTCAAAGTATAGAAGAATAGTGTAACTCTAAGCGTTTAGGGGCCACTTAATGAATGAATTATGTAATCTGTATATCCTTTTAATTAATTAAAGATGCATTATTACTTAACACACAATATCAATTAAGTGTGTTTCTCATAACTGTTTTGTATGTACATCAGGCAGAATACCGCCTGAGGGTTACATCTAATTACAACACTCTCATTGTCTTGTCAGGCTTTTTGTTCTTAATTCTTTTAACATCCATAGATTATCACAATATTTAAAATGAATCCACATAATGTTAAAGAAAAAAGTGAATGTAACTAAATTGCCAAAAAAAGTTTTTCACAAATGTACACTTTAAAATTCTTTTGCAATGAAAGTTGAATACTCATAAATTAACAAATAAAATTTAATTTTGTAAAACATTATATCCATAGTAGAACAAGTGTATATATCATTATGCCTGCAGAACAATATTTGTTATTAAAATTTGATGGTTCTTTTTTTAAACTTTGCAATAAGTTTATAAGTGTCACAAATATTAGGATTTATTATTTAAAAACATTTTGTTGCTTTTAGGCATACAAAAAGATATAAATATAAAAATTCCTGTTTTAAAAAATTAACACATATATACAGGTAACTCTAAGAAAGTCTATCTTTTATGACAAGTTTCCTGTGTAATCAAAGTTTTGACCCACTCCCTGAATAACTGAAAGGTTGGGTGGGATAGGGTTAACGGGTCAGAGGTTGATAAACAAACACCTCTTTTAAAGACCCAGGTGTAATCTGAAAAGATAACAACCACTGTCCTTTGAAGCCACAAATCCACAGGTAACACCTGGCATACTTAAGGAAGGGCTAAGTTAAAGGGTGGGTCCATTATTACACCAAATCCAACAGATTCGGGTCAACTTTATATAGCTGTGGATGCTTGCCCATCTCACTCTGTTAGAACTAATTAAATCATACATATATTTAGAATACATAAGGATGATATTCTTAAGTCACTTATCATTCATGATTGTATGCCTTTAATGTGATGACTCACAGCTGATATCAATTGATATACTCTTAATATCAAAATTTGGCCTCCAGATAATCTACCAGAAAAAGAAATGTTTTTTGTTTTTTTTGCTATGTTATAATAACCTGACTGTTCCATGTAGCAGGCAGAAACATTCAAACTTTTAAACCATGGAATAAACAATAGTGCAGACTGACAGGTGGTGTGTTTTGTCTTGATTCGGATATATATCATGATGTCTGAATATAGTCTTCTTTACATGTATATCACTTAGTTCAATTTAATAATACTAAGTAACTAAACATAGTTAGCCTTGCCTTGGGTCAAAGGTTAAGATTTGAAGATATCCCTTTATCTCTGTTATGTGCTGTATTGTGGATATAGTATGGTTAGAGCACATGTTGGGGACAAAACCTCAATGTATTTATTGACAAGGTTAATTTAATTCTATCAAACACATACCAGTGTCACCTGGTGGTATTGATAACAGATTATCTTTTATCTGACACACATTTACAACATATAATCCAACAACAGCCCATCTTATGAGATCTACAATGGGACTTTAACACCTTGATCAATAAGAACATGAAATACTTAATGCTATTTCCAATTCAATAACACTGTTCAGTCTAGCCTGTGACACATGTGGTACAGTGATATCTTCTGATGACTCAATATAAGACTAACACATTTCATTTTAATTCCCATCACAAACTAGTATAAAAACACTCAAATATTGAAAATGAAACAATTATTTTATTTTGCTTTATTAATATGTCCCCTGTATATGTAACAATGACATTTATGTTTGAATCTTTAAACATATAAACATCTGAGGAAAAAGAATCATCAGATAGGTTTGATGTAATATAATTGGTTGAATCACACAGAGTCATTCTTCATCTGAAGAACAGCCAAGACACTATGACAGGACAGCTATGTGGACAATCACATACACAGTTGTAAATGCACATCTATAGCATTGTATAATATGTGCATTGTACGTCATTACATTGCACTTGTTCAGTTTAGAAAAACTTTCCCACACACTTTGTTTGCATATGTGGTGTTAGGGTTAAAAGTGTATATAAAATTTCTCTAGTTCGTGCAACAGTTAGAAAGTTCTATTATGTAGACAAACACAACGCACATACTGTATGTAGGGTGTCAAGTTTATTGGGCGTGCAAGAACGTGTGCACCACTAATGTTAAATAAAAATTAGGTCCCACTGAAAAAAAAAGGTAAAGGGGTTTATATATAACACAGTACATAGCAAAGTAACAACACCTTCCCTCCTGATGGTGGTTTGATCAAATAACCAAAACGTCGAGTCAAAACAAATTCTTTATCTTTCTTTAGCGTTGTTACTATACTTTACATGTTAAACTATTCAGTGTTAGTCATTTTATAACACAGTGTAGCATACATCGACAATAAACAGAAGGCAGACATATCATAAGGGTGATTGATTGATTGATTGATTGATTGGTGTTTTACGCCATGCTTAAATGTATTTCACTTATATGACTGTGGTGTATTCCAACAATAACTAACTGACACTAGTATTTTGATACTGTTAGAAAGTAAATCTTCTTCCAGTGCTAAGTAGAGGGATCATTACTGCTCTCCAAACAAACAGTCCTAAGTCAGATGACCATTTAATAAGGAGACGGTAATAAACAGTGTGATGTATTGATAATAGCAACTTTGAGAATATGGTTCTTCCCAAAACCATTACCCATAGTTCCCCTGAAGAGTCATAATAGGCTTGTAATGTAATAACAAAAGAGTGTTAATTTAATTTCGAATCTATAAAATTATCACCTCCTGCAGAAGGCATAATAAGATGTTGACATATTGAGTCAAAATGAAGTTAATATTGTTCTAAGTTACACTACTTGTGTATTTTAGCGGGCCTGCATATTAAAACATTTACTGAACTTATACAGTGTATCATAACAATAGTTCATAGGACTACACATCATTTATATCCTGATAGCCTTTCACAAACACTGTCACATCTGTCTGAATTTACTAATAATTCAACCGACATCAGTTCTACAAGCAACACTAATATTTCTGTTGTTCAATTGTGTAATACACATTAAAGAAATGTTTTAAAATAAACATCCTTTGGGTAATCAGAGCGTAATATGGCTTAGTTCAGGAACAGTCTACTTTTGTAAAATTCAGAAAATGCTTTTGTTGGTTACTTGCCAATTAAGCTACACATTGATTCTTAAGGAAGGTGTTTCATGTAAAATCTGACAGATTCAGTTCTCTTTAAGACCAAGGAAGGAAGTTGGGTTCATTAAAGAAGGGTGCAGGGGTGAAAGGTTGTTGAGACTTGTCCAGCTGTCTTCAATCTTTCATCCGAGGTCTCACATCTGTTAACACATCAAAAACACCCAGCTCCCCTCCCCTTCACTCCAAAGTGGACCAGCTGTTTGTGGTCTCAAGGCTTGCTGATACATGGGTCAAGGAAGTTGGAACTCAAGACAATGTTTTCTCTTGTTGTGGTTAACATCTATAAGCTAGATCTACAACCAAATGTCCTAGAAACTGCCTGAGCTATTACGA
The DNA here is from genome assembly GCA_030265115.1 of Mopalia vespertina. Taxonomy (NCBI): domain Eukaryota; kingdom Metazoa; phylum Mollusca; class Polyplacophora; order Chitonida; family Mopaliidae; genus Mopalia; species Mopalia vespertina. The sequence continues at coordinate 6,624 of JAQQZZ010078618.1, forward strand.
CATCCAGGTTTTGAAACTGCTTTTGCGATAAAATTATGAAGTTACTCATTCCATTTCCTGTCTAACTTTTTTATTACAGTTTCTCGCATTTAATATCTTGTCCTGAGCTCTCATTACAAGTGCATGACTTGATTTTTAATTAACATATGGTGATAATCTCTCTTTTTTGTCTTAAGGAACAACAAATGCACTCTGGTACCTCTTCTCCGCCAGCACAGAGGTCACCAGAGCAGAGGTCACCAGCCTCAATCTGTCCCACTGACACAAACAGAAGCTATGATTACCCAGCTGTCTCATTGTACTGGGTCTAGCCAGAGAAGACATCAATCAAACATTCAACAGCTTACTCTCTTATCAGATGTAAAGATCAGCCAAACATCCATGTCCTTCAGTTTGTTTACAAAACAACATTAGTTACAGACCTAAAATACCATGTTTACAATTGTGTACATTATATGGGTGACACGGAACCATCACAATTTCACCAGTCAATGCTTATTGATATTTGGTGTCGATTCAACAAAAAGATTCCTGGTTCAAGTCAAAATAGAAAATTGAAGAGTGTGACATTTCTTTCAAATAGAAGCATTTTCTTGTTCATGGGTACACTTAATTCTTACAAGACTGTATTCAGCCTCTCCTACATGGGTGGTGAAGTGGGGAAAGGCTTTCCTTGTCCTTGGTGCTGTTTACACCACGAATAGTGTCTGATTACATCGACATCATATGTAAAGTTGGTATAAATATAAAGTTTCCTTGTTCTGAAATTCAATCCTCACCAGGCAGTATAATGTTACATCATTACTTAACTCCTTTACTTTCACAGTTTAGATTAAAGTTAGATCATCACATAAATAGAGAGAACATGCACCTATAAATAGAGAGTCCGTTCCTGGGGTTATTTATGTTCAGGCATTAAACAGAACGTCTCTTGTTTATCAGTTCAAATCCGTAGGAATGTAAAGTCTTAACAGGGTTATCGCTTACTCTCATGAAACACTTTTATCTACTTTCCTAGGTCTGAGTTCAAATTCCAGGTATCAATTCCACTAAACCATACAGAAAATTACACCTTCACTTGACTGCTTTAAGATGGGTTCTCGTCTCCATGTCAGAGTATGGATACAAAATGAGGAATCTAAGGACTTCACAGATGTAGTTAATCAAAGCTACATGTGAGATCAGAGACAAAGGATAAAATTAAACCAATTGTAGAATGAATGTATAGTTAAGCATTTTTTGTCTGTTTATATTGGGCCTTTGGTTATATTCTTGTTGCCCTGGTGCGCCGAGAGCTAAGGGGCAACATGAAGTCCATTGTGATGTCTTTGAATTCTGTCCTGTGATAGTCTTGTCTTTGTTTGTTGCCAGTGGCATTGAGAGCGGTTTCCATCACCCATTGGGCTGGCATGCTGCCATGGGAGTAAAAAACTTAAGGTACGATGTTAAACCTCAATCAAAGAAACAATTATCTTGTATTTAATTTTATCTCACTCATGTGATGGTATGTCAGAGAAGGAACCCACCCTAAACATCACTGGCCAACAACAATCACAAGACATAATACAAATACCCCACAACAGATTAGCATTATGTTGCCCCTTGGAGCACCAGGGTAATGAAAGCTCCAAGCACCCACAAATATATAATGTCTGTGTTGGCCTATTGAAGTATTCTAATCTTGAAATCGTCTTATTTGAGTTTTTACAAGACGCCACATTTTCACAAAATTCTAACTCTGTCCTGTAAAGTTTTGAGTCCAAGAGAATGCTGCTGATACATTCTAAGTTATTCACAAACTATTTCCTCCATTAATTAATTCAGATGGACCTATGATTTCAGTGATATAAATACCTATAGATGCACAGCAAAACCTTAAATTCAGACAAATTTAGCTAAAGTCTTTCTGCCAGTGGCTGCCACTGAACATGACTGGATCAATCCAGTGTGTAAATTAACTCAGTTGTAATCACATTCTACAATAAACTGGTATATTTTTTAAAAAAAGGACAAAATTTGCATTTTATTATAAATGCCCTTTCAATTGTGTCTAATTTTTTAGTTCAATTTAAATCGAGCATATTAATGTACCTTAGGTTAATTTCAAATTTTAATGACAGAGGCAAAATTATATTCCTAATAGCACCAAATAAGTAACTGGATAGACAAGTCAGTCATTTCTGTTCCCTGGTCATCATTACTTTTTTTGTTATAACAAAGTAGCATCATTATCTCACTTTATTTTATTACTGACGCCAAAGATGAATAAAATGTGCAATAAAACAATAAATGTACAGATAAAATCAGGCTATAATGACTTTAATTAAGGAACCAGGCTTTGTGTCACTTTTATGGCCTGTGTCTCAAGAGCTTTATCAGTTTGGTTGTGGATAATAACTATAATGTGTGTATTAAATTACTATAAAACTGACATAAATCAGAGTGTACTTTGGAATGACTTGGTGCCAATTATCTTTGACATGTTTGTATTGGAAATTGATGACAGTAAACCAGAAAATGTTCTTACTGGAAGTCACATGTTAAAACAGTGAAATTATTATATCAATAGTAGACAATAGTCATTGTATTCACCATGTGATAACACTGTTAAATATAACATACATATTATACAATGTAACATATATATATCATATAACAAATATCTCACTTCAGGAACAAGTTAATAAAGGCCTTATACTGGTGTATAATAAAGGCGATCTAATTTCAATCCAAACTTGCTTTGATTTCGTAAAATCAACTATCACTAGTTTTGATTTTGATAGTATCAATAGTAGACCGGTTTCCTGGAAGACATGTGTGTTTCCCAAAATACATGTATGTATGCCACCTTTTTCCAAAATGTTTCTTCGATTCATTGAAATAGAGCATAAGTTAGAAAAGAAAAGCTGTTGAAATCATTCCAGATGTGCAAGGAGTTTAAAAGTGAGCAATTCTACTACTCTTTAAGAGAAAAACATCTGTTTTGTACCCATTACCCATTTCATGTCCATCTTCGAATCGTCCAAGGTAAAAAATAAAAGTAGAAGTTTTGTAAAGAAAATTCATGATTCAGCAGACCACACTGGCACACAAAAAATACTGGAAAATGAGAATCCCAAAAAGCATTCATTCCAAATATAACTTTTAAGATGCACAGATTTGATCTTTCACCCTGATGAAGATGTGGCTAAAAGTCACGCAATTCCTGGAGTTTTTCTCATCATGGTGTCCATTTTTTCTACGGCTGCTGTGCAATCAGTTTCAATTCTTAGAATATGTTTGACATGGGGCCTCCATTAGAGGTTATTTATTTAGTTAACAGAACAACATCATGGTTAATGTACCATAAGACACACAGTTTAGAACAACATATTATTAACCTGTCTATAATCACTGGAAGGCAGCAAAACTATCGAGTTACCAACAACGCTAAAACAAAATATCACTATTTTCTCATCAACTCGTACTTGGCAGCATTATTGATTACAAAATCGGCACGAAACACTGATATAAATAAGGTATTATTAGCGTGATCAGGGAACGGTAATTAAAATCAATGAGATAATTACAACCTAGACCTCAGTTTAATATTAAAGGCACTGTCTGACTTGAGTTGGTGCGGGCTTAATTCAGTAAAAGCAATGAGGCTTACAAGTTACAGCGCAAAGGTAACGACACTGCCTGTTGGAAGGGAAATCAATGACATAAATGTAACCAAAATAGTTTTAAGAGTTGGCAATCGGATAAAAGTTATGACGGACTGAAAGGTCACGTTGTAAGTAATATTTTTAAAAAAATAAAGCTATCAGATTCATTTTCAGAGGCAACCCAATTGGGCTGACAAGAGATAGAATACAAAATATTGCCAGGGCCATATTGTTTACTTAAAGGAAACGTCTAGATTGTTCCGGAAACATGGGGTGTACGCAGTTTCCATCGTAGCAGGCGGTTGGAGGGAGCTTCCTGTGGCATTGGGGCTCACAGAGCTATTTGTGATGTCATTGTATTAGACCTTGTTATTGTCCTGTGTTGTCTGTTGCTAGTCGTGATGGGAGTAGTTTCATCCACCCATTGGACTGGCACACCGTCATATGAGTAAAATAACATTAAGTATGGCGTTAAACCCCAAACAAACATAATCTTGTGAAGAGACCAGAGCAGCTCTCACACCCCACATATCCCTATTTCACCCGGTCACCTTCCTCTCCACATGCCCAGTGCAGTGGGATTGAGAACATATATCTCAAAACAATTAATCCTATCAAAATAATGCCAAGTTAGGATTACTTCAATGTCATATTATCCTATCAGGACCTTAATCAAATATGATGCGGATTACCAACTAGATTAATATATCTTATAGACTACATAAACACACTTTGGAAATCAGTTGAACAGAACTACTCGATACTATCTTAGTATGTGTTATTCACGATGTATTTGATTTCCGTTATGATTATGTGCTTTCCTCTGATTGAATCGTGTTCGTTACACTTGTATTTTTGAACATTTCAACAGAATCCAACACAATTAGATTTCCTGCCTTATAAATTGGTCGCAGTATCTTACAGAATTGTATTAAGTCTCAGCTATATGTAGATTCTTTTCTAGAAAGCCTAACCATAACAAAATTAAGTTTTATGAACAAATTGTCACGATTTTATGAAGTATTAAATTTTGTTGATGAATAAAAAAACGTTCGGTTGAAATAAGAAGTATTGCGTTGATACTTATCTCGAAAGACACCAACAAAAAAAAACTGCAACTATTCCAATCCATTTATTGAGGGCGAGGCGAATCTAGAACCGTCTCTACAAATGCTTCTAAAAAGCCTTTGCTTGTAACTCTTTACTCGAAGAGGCTTAGTGAGTTCCGAACTGTTAAATCGTAGGACAGAATAGGTAAATTGTATGTTTTTAGCAACATTCCGTGCAGCTACAGTAAGATAATAAAAATTAGTGGTTACTAGCCTTTATTGACGTCATAGTATGGGTCTTACTTTCCTAACTTTCTTGTGGCCATGATATATGTCAGGTATCAACGCCATTACGGCCAGCCCGATTTTTTTGGAAGGAACATAGGAGCTGCGCTGCACTGCATTCGATTTAGTCAAAAAATAAATCCTTCTCCCCCCTCAAAATTATATCCATAGGTACCTGGTGCGTAAGGTCTCGGTAACAGTTATTTCCGATAAATTATCGTCGGTATTTCACTTGTTATACTTCTCTTTGTGTCCGATGAATCCAATTTTCATTTCAAAATTGCCCATGCGCATTATAACGGTGGAAAGTGGCGGAGTATTTGAAAAGGAACGCAGTTAAGCTAGATATTGAGGACTCGTTGATGTCAAATACCGACGATAAATTATCAGAAATGTTACCGAGGCCTTATGACACTAGGTACCTATGGATATGATTTTGAGGCTGGAAGCTGCCTAGACGGATTTATTTTAAACCGGCGTTGATACCTGACATATAACTTGGCCACAAGAAAATGGGGAAGGTAAGACTCTTACTAAGACGGCATTAAAGGCTAGTAACCGCTAAACTTTCACTTATCTAACTGTAGCTGCCCGGATTGTAATAAAATCCCGGAATGCAATACGTATTGCATTGCGGGCAGCAAATGTCAAATATTGTCCCGGAGTGTAATAAATATTGTTTTCTTCTGACTGAAGGTATGAATACAGAGCATGACGGTAAAAGTGAACATTTACGTCCATTCAAAACAACATTTGGAGCTTTAACAAGGTTACATGGAATTGTTTTTATGTGTTACCCTTTTGCTTCTTAACTATACGGAATTTGGGAACACTCGTTGCTTATGGTGAATCGTCTTAATTAAAGATAAACTATTCTTTTCTGAACCCAACATAAAACTTATATTGAAAAAAACATATATTGTTAGAGTACCTCTTTTTTTCCCATTTACTATTTAGTTTGCGCTACTATTGTAAACAAAAGTATTTTTACATAAACATATAGTCCATTATTTCAACCAACAAACGGTAATTCAGTTTTGTCTTTACTCTCTTAGATTGTTATCTCTATTCACATTGTGGTAAAGGTAAAAAAAAAATTAAAAATGAGTTAAAATAGTGAAATTACAACTTCTCACAAACTGTAGAAAAATATTTTTTAAGTAATGGTAGTGAAATATCACTTCACTTAGTGAAGGAAATACTTATATTTCTCGAGCCTACATATCAATAATAAAACACAATAATCAACTGTTTTAGATTGAAGTTATCAGGGAGGGGCTGTTCTGTGATAAATATTGTTTATATTTTTAGTAAATATCAATATTTATTTCAATTAATATATGCAAATTTCACACGGAAAATTGTTTAATAAAAGAGTTCAGGCACGTGCCAAGTAATTTATTACATATCGGGGGAAAATGCTATAGTTCCTGTCCGGAATGCAATAACGTCAACGCATTCCGGGCAGCTACACATGCTACTTCTGTTTCTTGACAAAAACAAGTCTAGCACATGGCATTTTCTTATATGGCACAGAAAATACCTATATTGGATCGAGTGTGTATTTTATGCGTGCATAATGGTGGAATACAAATGTACACGTTTATTTGGCGTAAGAACAACGTTATTTAATCCCATCTACAGATTTCAAGTCCGCAGTATTGAAGGAGATAAACTGCATGGGGGCATACACCCGAAAGCCCATGGTATTCCGCTGGCTGATGCTTGCCGGCCTTCCAACCCACAGACGGTCCGCAAGAATCGAACTCTCGACACCACAGATGAGTGTGTGTGTGAGGTTTTAACCTTCATGTATATACCTAATGCTTTATTGTATAGTTATTGGAAATAAACTGGGATTTCCTTTAACAGTTTACACATGTGAGTAGTAATCCCTAAGGCGTATCAAACGGAACATTATAAAGCAGGAATGTTTACTACTGGTTCACCAAAGCCCTTGGTACAGATATGAATCCATCGATACACAAATCTTACCCGAGTATCATAAATAAATAAGTAACAAAACACTTTATGTTTTACATAAGGGACGTTTGTCTTTATCTCATTGCATCCCTAATCAGATATTGGGGTTTTTAAGTCTGCTGGGATTGTCATAAAAAAGCTTCGTAGTCATGTAAATAGTTAAAGTTGGTATGACGTGTTATAACAATCGTAGACATTTAATTCCCGCCTTGCCTCAACATCAGAATTAGATTTGCATGTTATTTCTCAAAGTGTCTAGGAGATAAATTGATGTGTGATTGGGGTTGATTGCCTAGAAGGGAGATGTTAGCTGGGGAATTCAAGTAGTAGCAACGGGTTTACTTGGAGAGCTATTATAAAAGCTACAGCTGGTTTACTTTTCCTTTCGACAATTGTATTAGTTTTTTAATGAACAAAATCAATACATATTTACATTTTAGAAGCGCTAACGCACATACACTTATGTAATTCATTTCACCCGCACACTATTTAATATACACACGTATGAAGATACAAACACATTTAACCATTTTTTTAAACTATAAACTATTCTATATGGCTTGGTGGTCGGTAAAATAGGAGAGCTCTCTGAAATGGGTGTAAATATCGGATTTACATGGTCATACATCTAACATTCGATATATAGGATATTACATCTCAGATCTAATCTTCAACCTTACCAAAACCTTTAGCGGGTGGTTGGAGGGAGCTTCCTGGTGCTTTATGAGCTCCCTAAAGACAAACAGGAAGCCGATATGTTTGTGATGTCTTTTTATTGTCCTGTGATGCTTTTGTTTGTTGCCAGTGGTGTCTAGATTGGTGTCCTTCATGCGTCCTTCACTGGGCTGGAACCCAGTCATTTGAGTGAAATAACATTAAGTACGGCGTTAAACCCCAATCAAACAACCAACACACCTAATCCAAATGGACCTTTAAATTACCTCTATATATTTTTGAATGAAGAGAGAAAAATTTGCTTGCCTCCACCGGGATTCGAACCCGGGACCTTTGGGTTACAGGCCTCTATATAGGTATATATGAAAGAGTCACACGATGTTACTCCAGCAAATGCGGGGCGCTTTTCCATCGTATTTAGGTAAGGTGAGTACATAGAAGTGGACAAATCCGTCGCCATAGAAGTGAAACAGCCTTTAGAGCTGTGTTAATCCCCTATAGTACAAACTAACAAAGCTCTATTATAGACAGAATCTAAAGGTTATTAATAGTGAATATATTGAGTGGAAAATCGTTTGTTTTCTTTGTATGTATAAGGAGGACTGAACCAAAATTGTGACAAGTGTATTATCCTAAACGCCAACAGCCTCATGAATAAGTCCTACAGTTTGGTAATAATAAAGTTTATATATAAAACCTAATTAACAAGTGTTATCTAATTGGGTACAGATTAGGTTCACAGGTACAACTTTGACAAATATTACGTCCTATTTCCAAACTAATTATACAACCACAAGTTATTAAAGCAGAATCGAAGAATTTTCGTGCATTTTATTCTAAGATGACAGAATTTTCTGTTGTACATTGATGAATATGATTGGTCTTAACGTCTCGGCTATCTTAAACATATAATGTTGAATCTAACAAGATGGACATCTATAATTCGCCACAGAACTAACGAAATTTTCTTCATATAACGAATGATGCTGTCAAACTGAGCACAATTGCAATCATGTAGAATCCCATATAGACCTAACACCAGTGAAATACGATTTTTAAATCTGGTTTAATAATTATAGTTGTGTTATATTAACATCTCGGCTATGTTAAACTCATCGTGCTGAATCTTACAAAATAGATATGTATAATTCGCCATTGTACTATAAACATATTTTCAAGATGGATTCCATGCAGGCGAATGATTTTTTTTAACTGACAATATGTAGGACTAACAATGATTTATTAGTTAGAACGCGATATAACACGAATGAAATATAATCTTAAAACTCAACCACACAGTTCTGGTTTAATAATTATAGTCCTGTCATATTAACGGACAGCGGGCGGTACTTGTATATCTTCTGGATATGAGGAATATGATGCTGGGATATAAGATATGTAATTTTATCTCAGTGCAGTCTAACATTTAGAACTAGTTATTTGAGACAAGGTTGTCGTCCATCCTCTCGTGTTTGTCTGGTGAGATCAAATATCTTAATTTCGTCCCTTATTTTCTATATTTTGGTTCTATTTTTTTGACTGGGGATACACTTGGCTGTTTTAAGTGTTTTCCTTTGCTTGCTCAGGGTAAAATGTTGCACCCAATAATAAATGCTGTAAATACCGCTGGGAAATACATAATATACGGTTCAGGCTAAAATACAAGGTGATATTGATGATATAAAGGGTTAGTATATTGACCGATACTTTTCTCGAAGGCAATAATTGTTTTTTGGGACCAATATCAACAGAAAAATCACCTCGTCGAACAAATCCATAAGTTTTTTTAATATACAACAAACATGTTTGTTTGATTCGTGTTAAATGTTGTACTCAAGGGTATTCAACTTAAGTGTTCCATTTCACACTGTTTGTTTAAATACGTCGGGAAAAAGATATGAAACCTTGTAAAAAAAGGAAAACACTCACGCGATTGATACTGTGATATCAACCAATCAATCAATCAGTACAGTTTACCACTGATAACTAGTTACTTCAGACGAGGCTAACGACCCTGGTTTATCTCGTAATTTCAAATATCTAAATTTCTACATTTATTTCAATTGTTTTTTTTCTACTTTTTCAGATGAAGTTTAACTTGGATTAAAATTGTTTAAGTGCTTTCCTTTGCTCACTCAGAGTAAATGCTGTACATACTACTGGTAAGTAAATTATATACAGTTTGAGATTGTTTACGAGGTGATATTGATCTAAAGGGTTAATATTGACCGATATATGCTTGTGTTTGGATCATCATAAGAAAAATGTTGCTTGTTTGTTTGATTGGGGTTTAACTTCGTCTAATGACGACGGATTGTCCATTTCACGCTGTTCTTTGCTTAAATACAGCGGAAAGCTAGAGGAAACCTCGTAGAAACCACCCCGCGATTGATACTGTGATATAAGATATGTAATTTTACCTCAGTACAATCTAACATTTATAATTAGTTATATCAGACGAGGTTAACTAGTTTGTCTTTCTGCTTTCAAATATCTAAGTTTCGACCTTCATTTCAAATTTTTTTCTTTCTATTTTTTTTTTCACATGAATAACTTAAATCCAAGTTAAATCCCAAGTGCTTTCCACTGATTGCTCAGAGTAAAATGTTGCATTCAATAATAAATGCTGTAAATCCGCTGGGATGTGCATACTATACAGCTCGAGATTGTTTACAAGGGTATATTGATCCAAAGAGTTACGCCATATGTTTGTCCAAGTCAATATTTTTTGTTTGGATTGATATCAACAGCAAAATGACCTTGTGAAAAAAATCCATAACTGTTTTATTATACAAGAAAAATGTTTGATTGGGTGGGTTTTCACGTCGTACTCAATGGTATTTCACTAATATGACGACGGATTGCCCATTTCACGCTGTTCTGTGTTTAAATACAGAGGAAAACCGTGAGGAAATCTCGTAAAAAACAACCCGCGATTGCCGGAGCCACATCGTGTGACTCACTCATATACATGATGGTCGAAAGAAGAAAAATGAAAAGAAAAGCATTATGGAATCTATTAATTAGGATACTACAACATTAGAGCCATAACGTTATGGCGCCAGGTTAGTCTACTAGCCGGTTAGGCAGATCTATTAATGGAAAGAATATACCGATCTGGGAATTCCAAGTCATTTTAATGAAATATAGTCAAATTATTATCGTAACTGACGCCATTCCATGTAAAACGTCCATAAGGTGACGATAACAAATGTTTATGAGAAGCTTCATGAAAGTGTGCCTTGAAATCTACACAGGATTTGTCTACGCAATATCACTAAGCAGCTGTATATTGATTCGTTATGCTGCAAATTATTCTTCTCTACGTCAAAGTTATCTCCTCTTCTCTCGCGTGAAAGCGTTCTCTAGAAAGCAGACGTCTACAACGTCACGTGAAAATGTCCTCTTGTAAAGACGAAGCCGGCCCCGTTTTTTAGAGGGTTACCATGTCAGCAAATTTGGTTAATGTTTACCACTAATAAAATTATCCTTAACACTGGAGCTAAAGCATTCGGTATAACAACACAAGTACTGCATGGTTGAATATCAATTGCCGAGAGCTGACTATTGAAGTTCAACTCGACAATTGATGTTCAAATCAAATGTCTTTATAGCTGACAAACATCATGTTCAATTCTTAAGGGTGCACTGTTTGCAGCGGCGGCGCCACGGGGGAGGGGTTCATTCGCCCCTCCTATAAATTGTCTCCCCCCTCTCGTGAAAAAATGCACACATGCCTATATATTAATTATAAAAAATGCTAAAACTTCAGAACTGTTGTACAAAGTTTGATTTGTTTCATTTTGAAAAATAAAATGATATTTTATGGTTTTTTATTGTTTAAATGTTGAATTACATATATATGGGGGCACCTAAATCTTTCCAGTGCTCAGGGCCTCTGTGTGACTTAATCCAGCCCTGCGTGTATTGCTCGATTTAACGCTTCAGCAGCTTTAATCGAAACCGAAAATAACCATCAAACAGTTTCAACCAATAACATAATAATAGTGACATTTTTTTTTTTTTTTTTTTTTGGTTAAATGGGCATGACATATAGATCGTATACTGAACAAAATAAACTTCTAACTAATCTCAAAATCCTGTTCTGGAAAATATGAAATAATAAAACCAATCTAGAAGAATATAGTATAACTTTGTCAAGATCGGGACATATGTAGCTATTAATGTAAAATAAACGGACAGAGCCAAATTTTAAATTTTTGACTGATTTCAGTGTAGTGAAAGTAGAATGTATTAGGGCGCACGCTCTCATAATTTATGATATCATATACAAGTATTTATTATTCTATATAAGTTGTATACCTTACATGTCTACAGTTTCGTCCGATTTATTATTGGAGCTATTTCCTTACTGCGGTGGGTGGTCTGGCTCAAGTAATTCAGCAAACTTTTGTCTAGAATTTAAATTTAAATTCGTTTGGATTAGTTTTGGAAATGGATATCTATAGCCACTCTGTTATTCAGATCCTTTTTAAGTACGCCAGGTGTTGCGGGGGATTTCAGGGGATTTGGAGGGGTGCAAAGGACAGTGGTTGTTTACTTTCCAGACTATACCTGAGTCTGTAAAAGAGGCGTGTGTTTACACATCGGTCTGACCCTTTAACCGTTAACCAGACTATCCTAAAAGATGGGGTCAAGCTTGTTTTGAAAGAAGGAAAGGGTAACTCGTGGGAGGACATGTACATAGCTCTGTGTTGAACAATCAGTTCTTGTAGCTGTGAAATTGATTCCTTAGATAGAGTATTACAGCGGGCGAATAATATCACGCATTTATTAGACCAGTTATGCGCCTTCTTTTTTTTCAATTGTGGAAGAAAATCATTCTTTAAAAGAGGTGATTGTTCAAACTTGTGGTTTCAATTTTATTCCATTTCTAAATGCAGAAACTTACATTTAACATTAACTAATGCGACACTTAGAACTCGTGCCAGCATGTACAAAGACCACACGATAAGCCTATAGTACAACCGATAGTCCTTCTTTCATTGAGGAATAAAATGCAAAGATTAAACGAGTTATGTTTGTTCTGTGAAGTGTACCTATATACAGCTCATTATGTTCTCGATCTCACATCTACATTAGTATTGTAGAATGTTTTAAAATATAAACCAAGTTTAACGTGTATGTGAACGTGGCGTTGAGCAACGTTGTTTGAAAGTTATTTTTGCCTATAGTATCTAGACACACTTTATGAAAATTGCTTTTTGGAATAATGTTTAACGTCATACTCAAGAGTACTTCACTGACCAATGCTCGTTACGGATAAATAAAAGAAGTTAAGACGCCAGGGTTCGATAAGTGAAGTTTATTTCAATATTAAATCCGGTTAATACGAAATTTTAAATTACATTAAACCAAAATAACATATATTTGTTTACGGCTGTGTTTTATTTGTAGTGGAATATTGCGGTTTAAAAATATACACAGAAAACAGGTTAATAGACGTTTTATTCATGGTACACATGAAAACTTTATTTTGAGATATCGTCATCTTCTCTAGCCAAGAGTTGTATTTCGAGCTACTCTGCATTACAACCCTTGGCGGATAATTCATATATAATCGG
>JAQQZZ010078629.1:0-19845 GCA_030265115.1 Mopalia vespertina
TCGTCAATCCCTTTAACAGTAGAGGTACATAGCACTACCCCTAACACCAACCCCAAAGAAACGCGGTATTTGACCCAGCATGCATACTTTCGTCAATCCCTTTAACAGTAGAGGTACATAGCACTACCCCTAACACCAGCCCCAAAGAAACGCGGTATTTGACCCAACATGCACACTGTCGTCAATCCCTTTAACAGTAGAGGTACATAGCACTACCCCTAACACCGATCCTAAAGAAACGCGGTATTTGACCCAGCATGCATACTGTCGTCAATCCCTTTAACAGTAGAGGTACATAGCACTACCCCTAACACCAACCCCAAAGAAACGCGGTATTTGACCCAACATGCACACTCTCGTCAATCCCTTTAACAGTAGAGGTACATAACACTACCCCTAACACCTATCCCAAAGAAACGCGATATTTGACCCATCATGCACAATGTCGTCAATCCCTTTAACATTAGAGGTACATAGCACTACCCCTAACACCCATCCCAAAGAAACATATTAACCCAAATCAGCAAGTGTTGCCCCTAAATAACCAGGTAAACATGCAGTCAAGCAACCAGGGATGGGTGTCTGGTTATATTTAGCAGCTCCCAAAGAACCTTTGCTGTGGCGTTCACTATCGGTTAAAATCTATACACCTTTGAGAAACTTGTCCCACTAGTCTAATGATCTGGGAAAAGCGTGCAAAGATTGTTCATCAGTTGTTTCTATTACTGGACTTATTGACAAGCTAAATGCAGAAGTTGAAAATCCTTTGGTCTAGTTTGTCATGTTCTTATCATAATCTTCTAAATGCCACTTAAACAAAATAGGCCTGTTACTCTGCTAAACATTCAACTGAATGTTGGTGACAGATTGCCCATGTAACAGGAATAGAAGAACTGAACTTTAAGCCTTCTGAATCCTGTAATAGTGGTGCAAAACGTTTAGTCTGAATATTTCTAGTAAATCAGTCTGCTACTCTAAATGTCACAAAGACAATTAGGGGATATTTTGTTTGGTTGTTAAAATGTGCCAGAAGAAGTCTCCCACGTCGGATAGCCAATCCCCCTCACGAATTACCAATGTGGATTGTGAATAAGAAACATCAACAAAATGCCTTCAAACTTTGACAGAAACACACACGATATCTGCATACCACCTGGTCATAACTTCAGGCCTTACAATTTAGAGGTTTCCAAATGTGGCATGCTATTAGCCGCACAAGCAAATGAAACGCACGTTAACTCAGTATGATTGGTTTCGCCGGAAAGTTTCAATGTACTGTAAATGGTAATGTTTATGATAGCCGAATGTATCGCATATTTGGAGCTTTGATTCAGTTCTCTAAAATCAACCAGTATCAAAATATGTATTCACCTGATACTTCTTAGCTTCCAGCATCAGTTGGGCATCAGGCTGACGAACCGCTTACAATCAAAGTATCTCATTTAAAACGGTTTGGAAGTCAACATCCACTCGCCTGAACCTCTTGATTATCATCACTACGCCCGGCAGTAATCAACTTACAAATGTGAACCAAAATCGTACATTTTGTCTGCCGGAAGCGTATTAATCGGCGTACGCACACTATCCAAGAAATTAAAAAACATATCGAATTTCATATGGTTTTAGTAAAGGTGGTAGGAGTACAATATGCTCTGTACCCAAAACAGATGGAAACTGTGAATTCTATACCCAACGCGGACTTTGTTGATCAGTTGATCTAGAGAAAAACATGCATGTCACAATGGCAACGACCGTTTGACGTCCGAGATGTTAGAAGTTCATTCCGTTCAAATTTTCCTGTGCATGTGGGGTCTCGGAGTGCTTTGAGGAGGATTCCTCTCGCTTGTTTACCAATTATCCCAGCAATGCGAAGTTGTCAAATGAATGGAATGGCACATTGTTCCAGTAAACCTCGTATAAACCACCGCAGCGATTGCTGGAGCCACATCGTGTCACTCAGTCATGTATTCGAGGTCGACAGATGGACTCGAATCGGGGAGTGGTATTTCCATGTGGGATTAGTAGTCCGACGCGCTAACTACGGCTGAGAGCCACGACAATAGTGGAGTTAGGCCACAAAATAATCATGCAATATCATAGAAACCATTTGCACAAGTTATTCTCTTCAGTGTTTCTATTGGATTGATTTTTGCCAGAAAACCTTAAAAATGTATGATGACCTGGAGGGCCCATCTCACCAACAATGCTTTTACTGATAATTTTCCTGTCACAAGGATGCGAACATACACAGATGCTAAGGGAAGTAAAACGAATATCCGAGGGCACGGAGGCGAGCATGCAAATATGCGAAGCGCAGATACGAGGATGCGATTAAACACACTAAATAAATGTACTAGGTCATGAATACGCGAGGACACAAGTTACTAAGATGCGACGATAAGATAATGCATGGAGACAAAGGTATCTTATGTTTCAGGTTATGTGTATTATAGTCGAGATGCCATGACGTGAAAATGCAAGAGCGCTGAGATGTGAAAATGCGAAGATGCAAGGACGCAAATATGTGAAGAGGTGTGGATTCAACAATGCAAAGATGCGAGAGGGAGAAGATTCGCTTTACCAATAATACGAGGAAATCACGATGTGAGAGCATTTATTATAGGACGACGCGAAGATGCGAAGTCGCTAGCAGACAAGAAGGCGAAGATGCGAGGATGCTAGTAAGCAAGGACGGGATAATTAGAGTATGCATTGATACGAAAAAAATACCATGACCCAAATAAGCGAATACGCGAAAAGGCATCGACGTGAAGACGTGAGGACGCGAAAATGCAAGAACGCGAATATGGAAAGATACGAAGATACTTGGGAGTAGAGGCACGATGACTCGAAGGTACGAAGATGTGAAGAAAATGAATATATATTCCAATTTAGAACATATATACTCATTTAAATGTATAAGTGTATTTAATAAATCTTTTAAAACTCGTAATTGAGGCTCTGGTTTGATGAGGACATTGCGAACTTCAAAATATTATATATATATTTTTACGAGAAACAGTTTTGAAGAAGTTAAACAGCTTATTTATAGAGAAACATAAACTCTCAGTAATCGTGTGATAAATATTACCTATATAACAATATTCTTTCTGAGGTTCTCTAAGGATTGTAATGCGAAAAAAGAATTCCGTATTAAGGTATTGTTGTCATTTTAAAAATCAATTGTTGTGTTTAAATTTCAGTATGAGGTAATTGATACATTAGCTGTTTGATTGTTTTGTGAGTTGTAGACTACTGATTCTCCTTTGATATAATTATACTGCTCACACGGTCGATTCCATTTGTTGGCCTCATGTGTACAAGGGAGCAATCGCAGGGATCGTTTTGATGAGATTTCCTCTAGGTCTTTCATCGTATCTTAAGTAGTGCAGATAAACAATTTGTCCTTATATAAGTGAAATACCATTGAGTACCACATTAACCCTAACCTATCAATTAAACACGCAAATGCATTAGTTTCATTATTGACAGAGGGAATAAGCTTAATTGCAACAACAAAAAATCTAGCATACTAGAGACGGAGAACTGGGCAAAAATCTGGTTAAATAATGAAAAGTCAAAGGTTGTATTTCATTCTGAGGATCCTTTGACATTTAAACGAGGGGGGCGGTAGGGGGGGGGGGGGTCTCAGTTGCATTGCATATGTTAAACTTGGTTCCCCAAACATATAAATGATTGCTATTTATCAACCATTTCGTAAACATTCCTCAAATCTGATTAATTTAACCCAGTTTAAATGCAGAGCATGAGGTCATGATAAAAAGTCAGTTTTATTCAAAGGGAGATGATTAAGTGTTTGTAGTCTTACACACATGCAAAACATGAAGGCCATCAGCTGCAGATTTATTGAACCATACATACATGTACGGCATGACGTGTGTAATTTGTCTTGACGATTTGAAACTATTTCAAGAGTGGAATTAAAGAGACCGGATGTGATCTTTCTATTTTTCTCCATCACAGATTTTTTATTTTGCTCTCTTTTGCACCCCCCCCCCCCCCCCACACACACACACACACACAAGCCACACGTCCTATTCTTACATATATGTAATTCTGTGTCTTTTTTAATTGCTAAATAATTTTTTCTTACTTAAATCTAATTATGTGATGTTCGCTTCATTTTTGACATTTCACATTATCATACTATGTCCTATTCGACACAATGGTAACACTACATTTTTTCCAGATGGTTGTCTGTCATACGGTTTGTCCCGTTCTAATGTTTTCGATGGTTCTCTTTCGGTTTTTGTCTCAAATTGTCTTGTTTCATGGGAAACACAACCTCTATCAATAGTGTTTACAGATTGTGTCAAATCCAATTTTAAAATAATATCTACCAGGTAGAAATATGTTATAAATATTTCAACTTAAAGAGAAATCATTTCTGCCAAGGTAAAACTAATTTTAACTGAAGTTTTAATTCGTGTAGGAATTTTTAAAACTTAATAATACATATTTTAACTTCAGTATAAATAATATAAAAGTGGAAATAGTTTCTGTCAAGTTGAAAATTACATCTACGGTGGTGAAAATACCTTAATATAATTGAATATAAATAATACCTACGCAGATGTTAATATTTTCAATTGAAAGAAATTATACCTGAAATATTTTTATTTTTATATCTTGGATATAAATTATTTCCATTCGATAATGTATCAATTTCAGCGGAAATAATTTCCGCCATAGTAGAAGTAGTTTTTAGTGAATTATAAGTTTTTAAACAGAGGTGAAAATATTTATACTGAGACAAAAATTACGTACATTGTAGACAACAATCATCATGTCCCTAATGACCCACCTTAGATTATCTTGATTTTTTAACATTATAATTTTGTTCAAATTATGATATTGCAGCTGTCGGAGTACTAGTGTATTGGGACTGTCCTCACGAGACCTACCTTAAAGAACAAGCGTGTCTTCGCCAAATGGGAGTAAAATTCCATGAGCCACCAAACTACGATATACCACAACTTTTATCCAACTGCAGGTTTGTGACATTCCTTTGTTCATTCTTTCAAACCACTTCTACTTTGTTTTCATTTCATAATATACTGACATAATAGTATTGCTGCAATGATTAAAAGCTGAGTAATGTATTAAACAATATGGATTTAAATTCCGCCCTTCAGCTAGCAACTATAATTTCTTTATATATCAGAGTGGCCAGTTACTTAAGATTTCAAAGTGAATAAGCATTGAAAGACAATAGCTAATTATTTACAAAGCAATTGTTTATTTTGTACGAAGAAATGAATAACCCAACAAAACATTGTTTGTTAACGTTTGGTGCATTTTGGAACGTTTAAAGAGTACATTGGTCATTAATATAATTATCTTAAACTGCGTTTTTTATCAGGAGTCGAAAGGCAGGCGCATCCTACACATGTTTCACAGAAGCCCAATCACACTGTAACGTAAGTGCGGACGTGGCGGCTATAATAAATCCTGGACTTAAAGCAAACCTGGAACCGGGATTGGATTACTTATGCAGTTATCGCCAGTGTAAGTTTTGCTGCATCCATCTTCTGACTGCACTACCCCTGCATGCTTTTGTCTGACTCATCTGCTTTGACTACAATTGTTAATATTTATGTCACTCTTCTGGTTAGACTACCACTGTAAGCTTTTGAATCACTCTTCCGGTATGGCTACCACTGTAAGCCGTTGTATCACTTTTCTGGTTAGACAACCAATGTAAGTGTTTGCATCCCTTTTTTGGCTAGACTACCACTGTAAGCAAAATATAGACTTTCACAAGTATTTATTGTAGAAATATCCTTGATAATTCTTTATATGGTAAAGCAAACAGATTGGTTTCTCTGTTGGACTGGGCTTTAAGTCACATTCTATGTTATTTCGCTGAATAGGGGAAAGGAACCACTCTCGACGCCACTGGCAGCAAACATATATATAGACAAGATCAGATATCACGAGACATTAAAAACTTATTGACTTCCTGTTGTCCCTAAGTTATGATAGCACCAGGTCAACATGAAGCGCTCCTTTTCAACATGGCGCCAACACACCAATTTGAAACCATGAATGAAAAATAGATATTACCTATAATATCATAGATTTTTTTTCTTCCACTGAAGTGATAGAAGATAACCAGGATTGCTTTGAGTCTATAACGTCAGGACAAGAAGCCTATGGATGTTTTCAACACGCCGTGAGGGCGCTGCAAAGTCTTTATGATAAGATGGAGGGAAACGATGGATTGATTGATCTCGATCATCTAGCGGCCAGCTCATGTCAGTGAGTAAATCTTGTTTAAACCAACCACTGGCAAAGCAAGGTCATGAAATAGTAGAAAGTTCAAGCCTAATCAATCATTGAATACATATCGTGATGAATCTAAAATGAATCATTAAATAAATATCTCAATGTTCTGTTTGACAGCTTAAGAGATCTAGGCGTATCATCGATACGGAGCAGTTAACTGTTTAAACAATATTGCTGTCCAATGCAAAAAGTCCAAATACGCTCATAAATCTACATGTCTATGAAACAGAAGTCGATACAAACTACCGGTTCCACAGCTATCGATAACCTTTGTCAAAAAATGAACTTCACTACCAGCAACCAAGAACCATCACAAATTTGTTCTGTGACCAGAGTAATCTAGTAAATTATTACCAAAACATATTCAGTTAACATGTCATGTTGTTCTGCAGTGAGGCAGATGTCGACGAAAATTAGTGGAATGCATGCAATGTTTTAACAAAACTACAAATGATTTAGAGAATCAGTGCGGTACCCACATTGATACCTTCGTGTGAATATTTGCAGAATAAATATTTTTTCTGCTCTTGACAGCTTAAGAGATTTTCTGATGCAATCGTCCAATGTGCCGTTCTATCTTTGCCATAAAAATTACGATTATCGCTAATCATTAGCGCTCTGCCGTTACCATTATGATTATCCTTAATCAAAAGCGCTCTGCCATAAACTTTATGATTGTCCATAATCAGTAGCGCTCTGCCATTAACATTATGATTATCTCTTATCAAACGCTCTGCCAATTCACATTATGATTATCCCTAATCAATAGCGCTCTGCCATTAACATTATGATTATCCCTTATCAATAGCGCTCTGCCGATAAACATTATGATTATCCCTAATCAATAGCGCTCTGCCATAAACATTATAATTATTCCAAATCATTAGCGCTCTGCCATTAACATTATGATTATCCCTAATCAATAGCGCTCGTGTTTGGTGGGATGTGGGTGGGTCTGTTAAATCAATTGTTTGTATTATGGAAACATTTTTGTTGTCGTTGAAGTAGTACCTTTTTCCAAAAATAAGTGGGTTGGGAAAATAACCATCATAAAGTAAACGCCAAATAGTTCTAAATTCAATAGAGGAAAGATATTGAAGTTGTTGCGATTCAATTCAAAGGTCCTCAGAGGGAGATAAATAACAAACATAATAGCACCGTACAACTCAGTCAATACAAACGTTCTATTTCAGTTATAAAAAGTAGTCCTTGGACAATGACGTCAGCAGTGTAGCTACACGTAGCGTTAACCTTAAATTAAATGGTCCGTCAAAGGACAGCATGCTTTGATCTCTATTTTAGAATGGCTTGTATCTTTGCTATACAAACTCACCAATATAACCTATAACGATTTGACTTATGTTCGCAGATTCGTAACTGACCTCAGTTCTTGCCATTACAACCTGACCCTGTCGACCTGCGGCGATGAAACTCTGGCTCAAGTTATCGCCAACTTCTGGTTTTCATCCAATGCGGAATGGTGCGATTATGTCGCGGCCACTGGATACTGAAGCTAAAGCTCCGAGGCACAAAGAGACGTACATGTACACCTTCTTCTATAGGGGAATCTGCATGGCCTATATACTTTACATAAAATAAAAACAAAACTGATGCTGAAATAAACCAGTCAATACTGAATGTGCCACCATGTCCTTTTTTTATTCACAGCATTATGACTCATCTTATATGTTGAGAATTCGTTTGAAATTGTGACATATAAATTATATTAACTTTTGTGTTACTATATAAAGTACGTATTGACACAAATGATCAATTTTGGATTATTATTTTTAAGGAATAAGCATTCTGTTCTTTTAAGGAGAACAGAATGAAATACGCAGATTCACAAAGGTTCGCTTATCGGGTTAAATAGAATAGATCAGAAGAGGAATTCTCGACGACATATTTTATCCTCAACGCCGCGCTGTTAAACTATTTGTTTCAAATATCTGGTGAAGACAATTCCATTTTAGAATAGTCAAAAGACAACAGAAGATGACAAACAATGTATTAATCGCTTATCTTTAGCTACAATTTGTTTGTCATAACAAAAGTTCCAAATTGCAATGATACTCGTCTCCTCCTACACCTGAGATTCAAACATGTCCTCGTCAATCATACGATAAACAGGACTAGATCGGTCAAATACCACGACTGAGTGGCTGTGTTCATCATACCTAACGATGATACCAACAATATAGGGTCCCTTAACGCAATCCTTACATTTAGCTACAAACATTTCAACGTCACTCAAACCGACAGACGGATCCATCATTTTAGCCAATATCAAAGTACGTGTAGGAGCAAACTTACATATATATGAGCTTTCTTAGTTGTCTCTAATTGTTTGAGTGCTGAACGAGTAACATCAAATACAAGCAAATCGAACTCATCGTCGTAAATGGAGGTTCGATTTAATACATCACTGGGAATATTGTTTTTCCCTTCACATGTTATATCTGAAACTGATATTCAGCAATTTCTAACGCACAGTGTGCACATTTTGCTTAATTAGACGTCTGAATAAACAATAACGGCTTATGATCTGTACGTAATATGAGCGGACGACCTACACATATTAAGGAAAACGCCCAAATCATCTTATATTACCACCAACCAGTTAGAAAAAAAAAATAAGTTCATAGGTTTTAGTTTACTTCATTTTACCATTATATTTAACCTAACAACCATTTTGTGTCATCTTTTTAATGAAGTCAATAGCCAAGCAAATTATTGTGTTCCTGGGACAGGGATCAAACAAATCAGTCTATCACCAGCCGGTAACATTTTAACTTTCCTAGGGCGTTTAGAATAACGACGGTTTGTGTAAAGGAGACCTTACCAGCTACATCTAGGCAGAAGTCCACCAGAGTATCTATGTGTACAAAACTACACTTGTATGTGTATTTTGGGATAACTATGTGTACAAGTTATATAATACTGGAACAACTTGCGTTGTAAGTAGTCTAGTTTAACCACAATTCATAGTCATAAAGTCGACAAACATTTTTGTCATGACAAACTCATTTTTTCATTCTTCTATGAAACTTTTTTGGCAGCGTCTAAATAAACATAGACCTGGTGTGTATACCATTTAAATATAGAACCAAATTGATGTCCATTTTACAGATTTGTGAACAGATTTCTTAGTTATAAGCACATGTGTAGTTTGGATGAGTTAAGAGTTTAAAATACCCCAGACCGTGGCTCAGCTGTTAGGGTCCAGTGACTACTGATTCTAAAACGGTATACCCCTTATCGAGTCCAACAGAATATCCCAGGTAAATGAGGGAGTCAAACGAGGAGAGTCTGGACATCGTTTTACAAGGTACATGCACATTTAAAAAATCGAAAACCTGAATATCAAAATGGAATTAGAGCAGTACATAAAGCAGCTTTTCATAATGTTGGGTTTAAGGCGTAATGGGGAAATAGCATGGGCTAGTTTGAGTGTTGTGGCAACTCGATATTACGTATACAATATACTGAGTGGATGGCATGACTATAAAGCAAAGTAAAAAGGTGTTGCTTAGAAACCAAACAAATTAACATAAAAGTAGACATAAATATTTATACCAACGTATTTACTCCATACGTTTACAATCTATACTGACGTATACATTTTTATTGCAGAAAATACATCTCTGCGCTTGAATTCGACGTGAGCTTGAGTTTTCACCGCATTGAATTATTCCATCCAAATTCAATTATTATTTTTTCAAATTCATAATTGAAATGAAATGTCGTCTGTTATTGCATGTGTTACATTACTACTATTCTCAGACTAATTGCGTGTTTTACATCAAATGCAAGACATATACAGACGCAAAATATAAAACAGTCGGGCTGTGTTGAAGTGAGTTGAGTTTCGGCACATTTTATAATTGGGTAACATTGTTTTATACGTTTTGTTGGTATTTCGTTATTGACCCTGATGTAATTGATGAACTGTCGCAGGCCAATATATTAGTTATCGGACTGAGCACGGATTTATCAAAGCAGCAATATTGACAAAATTGCAAATGTACAAAAGTTTTGCGGTATCATTACATTGACTCCTGACCTCCCACCGGATATCTCGACACAGCATCAACGCTCCAATCTCGCACATCCCTCGGGTACATGCACCACCGAGTAGTTTCTAACCGCATTAATTTAGCATGAGGAAATGTACAATACTAGTATTAGAAAAGCTTGTAGTTCTGGATCATGTTCAGACAGAGAATAGATTAATTGCTTCATCACAACATCACGGGTGTAGTCCCTTTAGATTAAACTTAACCGTCAAACGTCTCCAAATGATTTCCAGAATGAGCACTACAAAAGCTAGACAAATTCCGATAATCAGTAATTGATATATAACGCTTAATTTCGGTAAATCCAGATTATAACAGAGAGTTCTTTCCGGTGAACAAAATCTCCTTCGTGACACCCACTTCCGGTTCAATTTATCAAAGAATCCGATTTCATGAAGCCGTAAAATCCTGTTAAAAAGAAAATATAAATACGTTATCATAAAAATGTGAAACCATTTCTTGTCGTTTTAAGAGAAGTTGGATATTTTCTGGTATCACAGATTCCAATGCCTAAACAAGTTGAATTTTTTTTGTTACATTCACTGTTGACAGATTGACTATTTCACGTCGTGCTTAAGGGTATTTTTAGAAAAAATATGTCGGCGTTGTATTGCACTAGTATTGAAACTAGCCCAACAGTAACATATGCAGTGTGTTATTTTTGAATGAACATTCTTCCAGTATTCAGTAAAAACAGCATAGCTTCGCTTGGTCATATTATGTATGTCACAACATGCATGTATTACAATAACGTGTCCAATGTTCGAATCTTATGAATATTAATAAACTATTGCGCCTGCGCATGTAAGTTCCGGTTTTCTTATGGTTAAACTTTGTTTGCAAGATATGTTACACCCTCCAAGCAAAGTACCCTTTGCGAGAGAACTCATCTACCGTTGCTCAGATGTTCCTGTCCGATCAGGTCTGAAGACCCTCGCTAGCATTCGTGCTTTTTCTTTCAGACCTGAATCAAATAATCAAGTGGAGAGTAATAAAAAACACGGACTTTAAATGCTGTCATTAGTAGGTCAACCATATGCCTATTTATATAATGTATATTTCAAATGCTTGTGGGTGGGAATCATTTCATCTCCAATTCAACAACATTTGGTCCCACTTTTGTTGGTCTGATAAGGCAAAGCTGTCACACCTAAAACAACACTTAAAGGGTACTTCCGTTGTCTTTTACAAAATACATTCCTCTGCTGCCAAAAATTACTACCATTGACTGTATCGACATTTGAAGCGATGGTTTGGTGTTCAGGAGTCCTTGGTGTCCGCGTCCAATCGATAACGATCCAGCGTTTCTTTTGAGTGTATTGTGTCACGCCTCAAATCTCATCGAATTTCTGCTCAGATATATCCTATAGTATTCTATAGGACTTTGGACAAACTCCTATAGGATTTTCTATCGACACATCCGGATCCTGTAAGATCCTATAGGATTGAGCTGTAGGATCCTATAGGATTGAGCTATAGGAATTTATGATTATGATCTTATATGATGCAAAATCCTTTAGGATCATATAGGATTTTTTTCTGTAACGCTTTAGGCTCCATTCTCCTAACCCGTTTTATTATTTCCACTGCAGACAGACGGCATTTGTCAGAGAATGTTAATTGATCGGGTCGACCAGTCAGTGACAACGAGGCATTGACAACGCTTTTACTTCAAGAAGGCGAGCGAGTAGTCAAGTCTTGGCAGAAGTAAATGAAGACCCATTTGTAAAGACCTTCCTAATTTTCTAGTCCGTTACTAAGACATCGATCACCTTGAAGTTTCAACGGAAAAAACCACTGTCGATGGGGTATTGTGCCGGACTGTAGACCAACTGGTCTTATTAAATGACGAAACTTAGACTGAAGTGATAACCAGTAATATACAAGTAAACACCATAATATTGTGTGATGGGAAACAGAACCACTAAAATCAATAGCGGTTCTAGCAGTGTCCGTTTCGCTTTCTAGCGACCATTTTGGTAATGAAACGCTCGGCAACAGTTGAACTCTTGCACATGGGGGAACTTTTCCTTTCCCATCGTTAAAGAACGAACTAAAGGTGGAAAACGAGAACCCTAATCTGTCAAATAAGAGGGACATCCCCAAAAAAATAATTGCTCAAAAGTCAATCCCGATCTCTACTCTTGTCCAGATTGGTAATCGATCTGGTTACCTTAAGAATTCCTGGTATTCAATATAGTACTTTAGTCACACATCGGTGTACGGTATCGAGCTCTATCTGTTTCTATTATGAAGAAAATCGGGACTGCTGTTCTTTAATAATGGTTGTCTAAGAAAATGTGGTTTGCCAAGCTTTTATCTTCCTATTTCCATATACAATTGGGGTGCCTGATAGGGTATCTTGGGGAGATCGAGGGGGAGATTAAGGGCAAGATCGTTTATTTATTGAATTCGGTGTGTTGAGACACTCTTTCGTGATTTACTCAGATACCGTGAGTCTGAAGGCCCTTAATATGCAACATAAATGACAGGGACTTTATAAGAATCTTGCAGTCGTTTTCTCGAGTTCATTCTCAAGTCATACTTAAAACATTTGAACAGACAGGTCATCGAAATCAGCCATGTCTGTTTACATGTTATACTCTGGTTTAGCGCAAAGGTTGACAGCGCTTCGCTAAATGGAAAATGACTCTGGTCAGCGTGTTGTGGGTAAAAAAATCCCTAAAAAATGTCCACCTTAATTGAAACAGTGCATTCGCTGTGTCAAGCTCTGAAATTACCACATTTGTCCTAGGCGGCGTCTACATGTACTTGTTTATAGCATTACACATGAGATCTTACTGTATGCATTGGCTATGTTTACCAGCTATTCGGTTTAAGTTGAACCCAATCAATTCAATAAACAAACAAACACTTACTCTTTGGAGAAAATCTGAGCGTATGGCGATCCCTTCCAAAACACTAGAGACATTGTGGTAGACCCTACACCAGTGTCAAAAAATGTCATATTACAGTTGTTGACAAATTCTTTGTTCACGACGTGTTGATTGGCGACGAACACATAATTACTTCCCTTCACTTTTCTCAGTTGTAAATCAACAGACGTGCTGAGAACATCTGGGTCATTTTGAAGGAACAATTGAGTCCCACTCCAGAATTTGCGCCAGGGGCTGTTTTCCATGGCGCGCTTAAATAAATTAAAAAGTGTATAATTAAAATAAAAGATCCCTTATGCTACTTTTGTCGAGCATTCCATAAAAATAATAAAAAATATTTGTTTGGATTATCAATGAGTCTTTTACTAAATAAAATGCTTTTGGATTTTTTAAAGAATTTATTAAAACTGATCCTACATGTATTTATCTTAAACTATTTAGTTCCTTTAAGATCCCAAACAGCCATTCGATTTCTTACATTCACACAATTTCTTCTAGAACTATTTTCTTATTTATTACATTGGTATTCATCTAATCGGTTTACGAAAGCTTTATCTATTCGTATAATCAGCAGTCTATGAACTAAATGTCTGAAAATTCCCATATACCCATATCAACGGCATTCTGGGGATTTGTATCCTGCTTTTTAAGTGTAGCGCCCTCTATCGTACACTATAATTATGTAAATCGTCAGTCCGCTGTGAAAACATAGGAAATCCTGATCAAACCTTTACATGACATAACGACGCATTATTCTGCACAGCACTGTACTGCCCGATATAATACGACACGACAGTAAGCCTGCATTCCACGACACTCGACATTACACTACACTACACGCGACACAATATGGCGCCACACTGCTCTGCACGAAACGAAACGACACTACACTACACGACAAACTACACTAGACTATAATACCCATACTATACTACACTCGACGACACACGACACTACACTATACACGACACGATACAACACCTCACTGCACTGCACAAAACGACGCTAGACTACACGACAAACTACAATAGATTACACTACCCATACTATACTACACTCGACGACGCACGACACTACACTACACACGATACGATACAACACCACACTGCACTACCCGAAACGACGCAATACTACAAGACAAACTACACTAGACTACACTACCCATAACCTACTATACTACACTCGACGACACATGACACTGCACTACAAACGACACGATACAACACCACACTGCACGAAACGAAACGACACTACACTACACCACACGACAAACTACACTACAATACATTACCCATACTATACTACACTCGACGACACACGACACAACATTACTTATAATCAGTTGAATTAGTTGAATACGACACAGTGCAAGTCCTTGTCTGCACTTTGTTTTGCTTGACGTGTGATGTCACATGTTAGGCCCTGTATACAATTGCAAGAAGCACTGGGCCGATGCTGAGATGGAAACTATTGACGGCCATATTGTATACAGTGTATGCTGCATAAGCTAGATATGAGATAATTAAGCCGTATATTACCATTTGGGCTTTCCTCGTCCTCCGGTCGAAGGATGCGGCCTTGGCGTCCGCGACATGGGCCATTGCCTTCTACTCAGGCTTTAATGCTATCTAACTTAAAACCACTGTCACAAAATATATTCTAAATTTCTGCACAACCTGTCCATCAGTGCAAGCCCTGAATGTGTGGCACGTACAGAAAAACGAAGCTAACAGTTCAGATAATTAAGGTGACGCTCGCTTTGAGTTGGTGTTTACTGCAGTTCGTATAACAAACTCTTTAATAGCTACATAGTGAATATGCAATCAAAGCAGATTTTGTTCAGCACAGATGTAACACAATTTTACCACAAAGTAAACAAAATTATTTATTTCATCTAAGTATTTGCCAAAAGTATGGAAGCCGAGAGCGGCCATCTGGCTCCCTCGCTCCCTCATGTTGTAAATTCGCAACGCAAGGGAGCCAGGGAGCGAAATTGTCAACGCGAGGGAGAGAAAGGGAACGGAGGATCGAGGGAGCGAGAGAGCGTGGAAGCCAGAGAGAGAAGGAGCGACATAAGACAGCGAGGAAGCGAGACGACAAAGCACGGAAGAGAGGTTCACTATTTTCGCTCTCGCTCCCACGCCCTCTCGCGCCATCGTTTCCTTGCTGCCTCGTTCTCTCGCTCCCTCTCGCTACGATCGAGCTGCTAGGGAATCATTTATCTTGAAACATTTAAACCTAGCCAACAAAGGCCTGTCTTTGTTTGAACTGTTTAGAATTGTAATCTAAGTGCATCAGACGGTTATTGCAATTTAGTTTTTGGTCTATTGGCTTTTTAGTGTAATTTATGAGATCTGTATTAGACTGGGAGCCAAGCGACATCTTATTGTTATAAGAGATCAAAAAGGTTTGATGTAGGCGAAGTGAAGAAGGACCCGTTGTCACTCAAGCAACCTAATTCTTCGGTTTTTAAGAAAGGTGTTGAGTAGTGCTGATTAGGTATAATATTGTTGTGAGAGATCCATCCTTGGAACAAAATGTTAAATGTAGAGTATGTTCACGTGATCCAGAATCCCCAACTTAAGAAAGAATATATTATTGGAAGCTGCACTTAAGAAAGGGTTTAAAGGTTAATTAATCTAAATTAGGATTTTAACTCTCATGTAAGTTCCATCAATGATTCTGTTGCATTTTGAACGAGGACATCCCCCTTAGCATTCTTATACGTTGGAACAACATATAGAATGAATGTATGATTTAGAGTCAATGGCTTACGAACACATTTATTTCAGCAAGCACATTTAAAGAAGGATGAAATGTCAATTGGTTAGAGTTGGTTTGTTAGACTGGTGATTAATATCGTAATCAAATATACTTCATCATAATGATTTCAACTCGAGAGGAAACCTAGTAAAACCCACTGTCCACAGGCACCAAAATATTTCCGTTATTTTATGTTAACTAGTAGTATGCACCCCCCTATTATACCATATTAACAGCATTGTGTTTTTTATCCAACGGTAAACGCTTCGTGTAATGTAGGTTGTGCAGGAGACCTCAGATTTCTGCAAAGAATGGGGAATCATGGGTAATCAAATCAGAAATCATTTAACAACAAGCTAACCAGGGTCGTTTTCTTTTCATTCTTTATTTTCATAGGTTATAATAGAAGTCTATCAACTAGAAGGATGGAATGTCGCATTACCTAATGTCAACGACATTTACGTAATTTATACACAAGTTCATACGGCTAGCGCCCTCTAGCGTTCGCTGTATGAAGTTTGAATATCATTCCGCTGAGGAATCATGGGAAAGCCAGTTTAATACAAACCACTGCCAGTTTTGATATTTTCAGTTAACAAAGAGTATCTTTAGTATGTGTATACGTCACATAGAATCAGTTCATGAAATATAACAGCAGTGATCTGTTTGCATCTTGTGGTTTATTAATAAAGGCACATTTAGCTGCCAAAGTATAGTTCCTGGCTCTCACAATAGGCCGTTGCAATCTGCTAGTTAAAAGACTTCTGGTTATATGCATAGACAACTGACAAATAATCGTCATCAACTGGGAATGGTTATAATTTGTGTTTGGTATTCAACATGATTTCCTCAGCAAAGTGACGATTTACATAATTATAGTGTACGCTAGAGGGCGCTACTCTTAAAAAGCAGATAGAAATTACCAGATTGCCGTTGATATGGGTGTAAGGGATTTTTTAGCCTTGTAGTCCAAAGAAGTAACAATGAGTTACCTGTGCATGGAAATGAATAAGTGTATTTTCTTCCACACCCCATGTATAGGCGTCCTGGTTAACCAGCTCTTCAATAGATGTGAATGGTATCTTAGGTTTAGCTGCACTCAGAGAAGCTATCAGCGTGGCGCTGACGACTGTCGACACGACTAGACAAAACAACCACCAGGCACCGTGGACATATCGGTTTATGCGTGGGTCAGCACCAGGGTTACCTATGGGAAATTCAGCATCCACATTGATGGAACATTAGCAATATAGACAATACAACAAATAAAAAACAATTATAATACATTCTAAATAGGGTCCGAATTCTTAAATCTTTGCAAAGACACATGGCCGAAGCATCGGTTTGCAAAATCATCATCTGGATACCAGTTATTTGATAAACAAATACATGTAGTATATTTCTTACAACGAGAAACATTTATTTTATCATTATTAGAAAGACTTCAACGAGTGTCCCACGAAACCTGTTGCAAAGATATGCACACATTCTCTCTAACGATAACACTTGATGAGTCTGGGAAATTAAGACTCTATTAATTTGTTTAACCTTACGCTACAGCTTACCTTGCTTCAACAAATTTCCACACAGATGGTATGATTGTTTCAAAAATCCAATAAACATAACTCGGATGTAGGAGATGCGGTACCCTTTTCTGTGTCTAAATTCGCTGTCGATGGTAAGGACAAAGGCTGTGAGCAGCAGTGATATAAAGGTGAGAAACAGAACCTCCCATCCAAACATCCTCAATCCTATTTCTAAGAAAGACACCTCACTCGGTGGCTTACGATACAAGCCTACATGTGGTATTTCGAAGAGGACGGGATAACTCATGTCAAAATGGTCATTTCGGTCCTTCTGTGAAGCGTATAACGTAGCAATAAAATCCGCTTCCTGTTTAGATAAACAAATGTCCAGATACATAACGTAATGGCAAACAAACTGAAATTATTTGAGATAGAATTATCTCACAAAATTGTGGCGACCGCAGGTATTCCACGGCCGCTCCAGGGCAGCCTTGAGGGTGTCGTACTGTGCCCATACGGCAGCCGCAGGTTTTCTGTGTCAACAAAAGCAAAATGCGCCGTGTGGCTACCCTAACATATGTGACTGCTACAGTATGTGACTGTGGGAATATTGCGGCGGCCCTACAATTGCTATTGGTCGTAGATATTTTAGACCCCACGTCCGCCGCGGCAAATGTGACCTAGGTATAAGTGATAGTGTAAAAGTAGGTTGAATTTTTCAAACTTTTTGCCCAAAAAATAAATATATTTATTATATATTATTATATTATTATATTTTACCAAACAGCCCAGATAAAAACACACAAATAGCTAAAAATGGTTATACTTTACTACACAGTAGAGATAAAAACACGCAAAATACTTTATACTTCAATACATACAAACAAACGTAAAGACTAATCTCTAAACCTTTCTATATAGTATTCCAAGAAGTCCATTCCATGTTCCATTCACAAAGCTTCCCCAGCCTTCGTCAGCATAGTCTATGTACTGGAAACTAAAACAAAACAATTAAACTGTAGGAAAAATAGTGTCTGTAGTGTTGTCTATCTTACAAAATACAATTTTTGTCTGATTTTAAAATAAACAGATGTTATTGTGGGTTGGGAAACGCGAAGGCGTGTGGTGTGTTAGTGCCTAGGTATGAGCGTATACACGTTTGTGTGGTTTAGGGATATAGTGGATATTGTGTTATAACGCTTGTTTTTCCCGTTGCACCAGTAAAGCGGGCCAATCATTTATCCTCATCTAGTATCACATGACAACGTCCTCCGTAATGCAAATGAGGACCCCATGGAAGAAGACGTGATATCGACACGGATGTCGGTTTCATTCACGCGAACTATTGAATTGTGTCTTCATTTACCGAAGATATGCCGAGAGCAGGGGAGTTAACTTAGAATGACGAAGATGTTACCAGCTTGCACACATATTTGTACATGGTCCCTGTTTTGCACAGAAAATGACATTATTTTGATAACGTTGTAGTTTAATGTTTTGTTTTAAGTTGAGTCTTTGAAAACCATCGAAGTGACTTGGTAGGCATATAGACTAGCTTATTTCCTTGTGGTAATCCCATGTATAGACTAGCTTATTCCCTTGTAGTAATCCCATGTATAGACTAGCTTATTTCCTTGTGGCAGTCACATGTATAGACTATTTTCATACTAATTTGTCAGGTTTACCTTTGTGATTATAATTAATGATAACAAATCTGGAACAATTGATATCTCTCCGAGAATTTTATAAGCGTTACTTTTGTGATTATGATTAATGATAAAAATAATCTAACCTGGAAACTGACATTGCTTGTATCACCTCTGGTCTGAAGGACAAGGGTTGACATAGACCGAAAGCCGATACCCTTGGGCGGATATCAACATTTCCAGGTTAGACTATATTTTTTATCATTAATCATTTATCATTATCATAAATCTTTGTTACAGAGATTTGTCGTCGCCTCGTTTGGAAGCAGTGTTGAAAGGGTAACTACGCTTTAAAACACTTCTGTTTCATTAACTCGAAATATCGATGACACATAAACTGCTCAATTTTTTAGAGCGCTGGTACTCCTAGGCAGATTCGCGGATGGGTTGGGAGGGAGCTTTCTGATGCCCTGGAGCTCTTAGAGCTAATAGGCAACATTAATCCGATCTCTTTTTGATTTCTCTGTCTTACGTCCTGTGATTGTCCTGTATTTGTCCTCTCCTCTCCTGTCTTCTCTTTGATTGTTGCCATTGGCGACGAGGGGGGGGGGGGGGGGGGGTTTACCAA
>JAQQZZ010078640.1:0-19845 GCA_030265115.1 Mopalia vespertina
ACATTCAAAATGGCACTAGGTTTATGACCAAGCGGGCTGTACGTAAGGCATGGAGGTAAGCCCGCTTCCGGATTTAATCAAATGACTTTACCGGTCTCTTTGGAGATCACAGGGAACTGTTTTATGCAAATTTATGGCCGTCTTGACTTAGACAAATATGGCACATATCAGGTTTCCCAGACCGCATGGAACTGTACTCGATTTCTGTATTGCACTCAATCAATACTGCGCCACGTTAATACTACAGCGCAACTTCAGTCTCTATGTCTGTCATTGGGCTCTAGGTAAATAGCATTTTAACTTGATTGATTGATTGATCTGGGATTCTTTACCCAAGCCAATATTCAAATAAGCATATTGTGATAGTATTTTCATATTTTCTTTTAGTATTTCGGTATAACACTTTCTTAGTTTGAACATTTTGCAGATGTTCACCCGTTCGGGAATCGAACCCACGACCATGCAGAGACAGGCACCGAATCTCCAACAATGAATACCTGTCACATATAGACCACTCAGCCAACCGGCCGTCTACACATATTCGCTTATATTTGTTTTCTTTAAATAAACAAATCTTTAATTTGGGTTAATTTGTACTCGTGTTACCGGATTCAAGATTACATAATGTTTTACAAGTCACACTTTGAAATCGTCTCATGAGAGAGTAATTCTATACCTGAATAATAACAGACATCGCCAACAATCAGTATAAAATGGTATGTTTAGTAAAGAGTAAATGAGACTTGACACAAAAGGGGAACTATGAGACTCAGTACAACCCACCAAAAGTTTACGTTTGATAAAAAAATATAACTATATAATCGTTTAATATAACTGCTGTATTCAGTTTAAGATAACTGCAATATATGTATGGTTTACAACTTCAGTTTATGGACCACTCCAAGCTGGTCCTCGGCCATGGTTCAGTGGTTTGCACTTCGACTTATTGATCCTCCGCCGATGTAGCGCTGACATGTTGAGTCTCTCTGTCAAAGAAATCTTTAATTTGGGTTATTTTGTTCTCGTGTTACCGGATTCAAGATTACATAATGTTTTACAAGTCACACTTTGAAATCGTCTCCTGAGAGTAATTCTGTGTAGGAGGGAATCGTGCGATGTGGCTCCAGCAATCACAGGGTTGCTTTTTACTAGGTTTCCTCCCAGTTTCCCGGTGTATTGAAATAGGGCAGAGTGAGAAGTGGACAATCCGCTGAGTTCGACGTTAAACCCCAATTTACAAACAAACAAATACTCCATTTCCATCGGACAATTTTTTTTTGTATCATTACTATATTGAGAATATTACACAGTGAAGTTTGACTAACAAATAATGTCGGAGTGTGGTGAAAGAGATAGTCCACACGAACCGCTGAGTCAACCATTCACCAGGGCAATATTATCGTATTCAAATTTCACTGTAAAAGATTCTTTTAATTATTTACATCAAAGATGGATTCATGAATGAGAGCCTTATTAACAAATTTCTATGATAATTTCAAACCTGGCCATTTCACGACAGCTTGATATAATTCTAAACATGGCGTGAAATCGAAAGACGTTATTCGACACACGAAATGAAATGTATTCCACTGCCACTTCATAATGAAAACGAAGGCATCTTATGCAAAACAATGCGAAACGTCATAACATTTAACGAAACATAGAAACAGAACTGGTACCGCCGTACGTGAAATAATTTTTTTTCCCAGCGAAGGAAATCCCGGTATTTCACCTACATATAAAAATATATGTTGTACTTTAAGAGGAAATAAGACGAGTATAATACAGTTCTAAACTACTGCTGAGTTTTGAAATCCATACATTCCAAGTATTCTTGTAGATTATAAAGATATCACTTTTACAATAATATATAATTTACTTGTGTAAACGGGGTTGCAGTTAGACAGATGCATGCATGCACTGTGGTAATATCTACGTGCGGCATAATGCGGGGCCTTGTAGTTAGAAGTATTTGGAACCTTATTGCATGCTGAAATACTGCGATAAGTCAATCGCCTTATCAGACTTATTAACACTGAGGTAGAAAGCATGTGTATAGAGGCAGACCACGTGATAGTCTCATCCCGGGCTGATATCTGTAATGTTACACATACCGATAGTTCTCCAGATAAACCGAGAACGCGAATACGAGCGAACGTTTGCACTGACAAACAGTGGCTCGTATTGGTGGTAAACAGATGATTGCAGAACCATTATCGTAGTTGTGTTTGTCACACTATCTTTGTTATATAGCCAGACGAACACGATTATAGATAGCGAACAGAAATCCAGACATAAAGAGTTTTTTTTATTATCAAACTTCATAGAACTCGGCATAAAATTTGTCATTAAGAAAGAAAAGCTTTTAGTTTTACAGTAATTACTTTTATCGGTTGACAATAGTCGTATGTGTGGTTTGACTTATATAAAAAACTTAAATATCATTTAATGACTAAATAGTGTCGTAAATTTAGATGTGTTTACAGACGGAGCTCTAAAAACTGTCTCGTGCAATCCAATAATATCGCCACTATCAGTGGAGAATCAAAACGACCAGTGTTATTTCTATGACGTAACTGTACAATGAAGCTGTGAACAAGATCCCCATAACATCTTATACGAGACACGTTCGCAACGACATGATTTTGTTTCAATACCGACTTCTCCGATTAGAATCACATCATTTTAAGATACTATAAACTCTCCACATGAGTATAAATCACTGCATCCTATTTTATTGTATTCATCTACCTTTCGAAACAGGGATTTTTTTATTTTTTTATTAAAATAGATACTGTTAAACTCGCATTAAATTGCAAATCGTTGTTCCCAAGACTGGAAAGGATTTTGCGTGAGATGTATCAATTACAAATACTCCTATTTAACTTTGCATGACTGAAAGGTTACCCCTACGTCTGTTCGCAAGATAGTCAGTTTGTCGCACTTTTTTTCTCTCGCTTAAGTCGATTAAAATCAAAAGTGTGTATAACGGCTGTATTATGACAAGTTACAGAGCAAATCTGAATGTCGCAGAGTTCGGTCAACTTTCTTTGCGATTGATAGCAATTTTGACGTTATACAATATAAAAACCATAAGTTTTGAACGACATTTAGAAATGGGGTAAACAATTTCTGGATAACCACTTCTTGTTTTGTGACTGAACACAAGGTTTCGATACATATGCCTGTATCGTCATCAGGTGTAACGGTCACGTCTCCTTATCGACCCTTGATATAAGTTTTGAACGACATTTAGAAGTGGGGTAAACAATTTCTGGATAACCACGTCTTGTTTTGTGATTGAACACAACGTTTCGATATTATATAAAAACCATTATATTTCGTTACACTTTAGCGGAGTGAGTTCAAAGTTTCTTTACAGTTCTATTATGACAATGTACAGATCGAGTTTCACGTCGTTCGTTATTTTTTTTTGCCAAGGTTAGGGCGGATTTGAAAAATATTTTTCTGTCTTTTTCTTTCGCCACGCTTCAGCTGGTTGAACTCAAACTGTCCAATTGCAAAAACTTGCAAGCCCCGTTTGAGTTTTGACATGTTCTGTTTTGTTGGGGTTTTTGTTTTTTTGTTTTGTTGGTTTTTTTTTTCTTTTGTATAACGATTTTGATTTAGAAAAACAGGAAAGATACACGTATCAGTTTTCTGTATAGATTGGAACGGTATGGATCTATTGTGTCTAGCTCAACTGGGGACCATTTGTATGCAGCACTGTGGAAACTTGTTATTTTTACACGGTAATATTGGGTGATTTCCCCTTATTTTCATTCTCAAGCCCGAAATAATATTATCTAGTCTTCAATATTAAGTCTGTCAATAAAAAAAACACACTGAAATAAACCATTCAAGACGATTTACACGGAGAGGGATAGGGATGAGACCTGACTTGATCGAATACACACATGGTCAGTACAAGCCGATAGCTTGTCGAGCGTCTTAATAAATTGGATTGTCATTGAATGAGACTGACAGTAATATAATTTACACTATCACTTTTCATTAACAGATCTGGGTTGAGAAGAGTATAACCACGTGATGTATTGTTCGATGAAAAACGTGGTAATCCCAGACTCTGCCAACCACACATAGTACCATAACTGATGTCAACTATACATAAAAGAAGGTCTTATGGGAGAATGATTATCTGAATGATTACAGTGAATATAACAATCAAATTAACTCATTTCCAGCAGTTTCACTGCAATGGATTGCGTTATGTTATAAAATAGTTACATAATAGCCATCGTGGTATTAGAAAAGGATATACGAGAGTATCGCTATTATTAAGGGCCCGCGACCGTGGTTCAGGGATCAGCGTATCGGCCTACTGATCATCCTTCGATGTAACACTCACAAGCTCAAATCCCTGTCAACATCTGGTATATAACATGGTGTGGCTTCGACAATCCCAGGACTGGTTTTAAGATGTTCCCTATCTGATTTCCACCGTAAAGTAAAGTTGTCGAATAAATGAAATACCAGAGTACGACGTTAAACCCGAACAAACATTGCTATAATTTAAAGAAAACCCGACTGCGACATTCCAATGTTCCTCTTACAGTTCCTCACCGATAGTTTATTTCCTAAGTGAATATATTTCTGGAAGCAAAAACTGTAATTCTTCCCAGATTCAGCATGTATGTATTAACAAACTATGTGTATTTCATTTCCGTTGTCCTGTAAACATTTTATAGGCAAACGGAGGCTCTTTGTCCATCATCGAACAAAAGCAAAGATGGATAATGTTCTCAATTAATGAATTATTTTTGTGAGCCTTCTGGACCGTTATCTTTCTAGATAAGAGCATGGTTTTTCACATCATTGTAATGTGGTCCCTACGGATTAGTTTATAGTTATGCTATACTAAGACGTCGCTTTTGTTTTGTTTGCTTGATAGAGATTTAATGTCGTACTCAATGGTATTTCACTTGTATGACGACGGATTGTCTATTTCACACTATTCTTGTGCTTAAATAGGGTGGCAAACCGGGAGGAAACCTCGTAAAACCGACTCAGCCAGTGTCGATACCACATAGTTCGACTCGCTCATATAGCTGATGGTTAACAGACAGACTTGACCCCGTAGACGATACAACGAAGTAGGACCAGTTGGCAGACACGCTAACCACTACGCCACAGCCGGTAAATTTAACACTCGATTCGAAAACGATTCACAGCAACCTATTCGGCACTTATTCGAAATCTTATTCAGCGCACATTCATATTTTTTTAATAGCCTTCAACTTCGGGTGCTACCTATATACGTTATACTGAGACTATTCACTGAACCCCATAAATTAAGTCAAATATCATTGCGCATCACCAATCAATAAACAGCATTGTACGATTTCAGTTTCGGTCATTGCTCTAAATAATGTGTAAAGCCCAGGAATATAGAAGATACCTATTTTAACTAAGGCGAGAAAAAATATGCTATCTACATAAGGTTTCATATACAGAAACGGCTTCATAGTATGGTTTTCAGTGGGTTTTCCACATTGTAGTGTGCGCATTTATGACAATACTACCAGGATCTCTTTCTTGTGTTGCATTATAACCAATGCCGAGTACACGCGGTCACTCGTTCACTCATATCGGTAGTTAATAGAAACACTGTTAAATGCATCTTGAGCGGATGGATGTATAAGCACGTCCGCCGAACATCATCTTCACTTTATGTTGAATGTACCCACTAGGAACACGGGATTTATTTCCCAACGTAAGCATAGAACGCAGATGGTGGGAAAGAACCTGGATTTCTCCAGAAACGAGGACAGTTAGGCCGAGAGTTGGGCGTGTCGAAAACCCCACTTTTCAAAGACTTTATATAACAGGTGCGGTATTTCCTTCCTTCAATTTGCCTAAGCCAGATTAGTGGTCATGTGTGTTGGGACGGACCTACTTCGTTTCCAATTTCCTGATGGTATATGTTGTAATAAACACTTCACAACCACTCCAGATAAAATATGTTGAATCATATTAAACAGGACGTCTTGTTTACTTTACTGTGGGTTTTTTTTTCGCTCTATCCTAGCTTAGAATACCACAAAGAGACAGTATTCCAATACGGTAGGTGGGCAATCTCATATATTCCACTACCTTAAGGTGTCAATAGTTGGAGCAGAATCCAAACAGCATTTACTTCCCTCTGTCCTCCTTCCATTTTATAACAGCTAGAGATCCCGCTTCGCTATTTGGTGCCTGATATTTCCCAGATGCTTGCAGATGCTGCTGCATTTAAATCTTCATAGCGCAACCTAATTAAACATTTAACCTGAAAGCTGTTTAATCCTTTTGACTGCTCTTTGCAGAAGTATCTCCAGAAATAGTTGTTAAGAAACTGTTGCTCAGAGAAGCTAGTGATGTCGTCAAAGATTTTCAGGAGGTATATGGGTGTTGTCCTCCTGTGGTTGTTTGTTTGTTTAATTGGGGTTTAACAGCGTATTGAAAGTTTTTTCTATGATATCACAGCGTGCCAGCCCATTCGGTGAAGGAAACCACCCTCGACACCACTTGCAACAAACGAATTCAAGACAATCACAAACAGATAGGTTTTTTTTTGTTCTTAGCGCTTCGAAAGTGGCAGGGCAAATGGAAGCTGTTTCCACTTGCTCCAACGTCTTGGTACTCCTATTTGTATATCCAATGCGATACCCCATATTTTCAAGTATATAAACAATGTTAAACATCTCTCAATTAAACTGACATGGACTATTAGTACACATTTACAATATCCCATTCCGTGTATATGTAAACATAACTGAAGTGAATAAATTAAAATTTATGAATAAATTCACTGGTGTAGAACAAACAGAAAAAAAATACATTAATTATAAAACCTGTTAGTATCTGTTAAGCGATACATATTAGTAGATGTTCATGTTTCAATTACATTTCTATAAATTTTATTACGAATATTTTTATATTGCAAAATCTGTATATGTTGCTTAAAATAGTCTAGTTGGTGTTTTTAGACAAATCGCCCAATGCTCCCTAAAAAACAGTCGTAATTCAGCAAAGAGTTTGTTTGCTTACATGTTTTATTGTTAAATAAGGTTATTTTCAGTGATATAAAGCCATGCATCACACAATTTTGAATGCTACACATTTTGTTCGAAAGTATGTACCTATCACAGATTGTGCATGCACTGTTGACCTATTTGTAACCAAAACGATACTAACTCCTAAAACATCTTGGTAACATGCCCAGTGATCCAAGCTAATATTTTTTTTTAAATGAAGTAAAAAATAATTTCTGTCTTTCTTAGTTTATTTTATTCTTAGTATCATTGCTCTTAATGTCATTTTGAAGTAGGCGAATCAAGGCGAGATTCATTAAGGATGGCACATTAACTAGACATATAGGGCGGACTTCAACAGGAACAGCAGAAAACAAACAAAGACAAGACAGGACAAACTCAGAACAATCACAGGACAAAATACAAAGACATCACCAATAGATCGGCTTCATGTTGCCTCTTAGCTATGAAAGTACCAGGGCAACAGGAAGCTCCCTCCCCACCCCCCACCCACCGTCGGATGAAAAGAACTTTAATCCCATGAATGAGACTCCTGGTATGTTGGTACCTTCTATCTTGGTTATATTCATACTATTCTTTACTTAAAGCAGGAAGTCAGTTACGGCACGTGTACTTTTGCTGGCGAACTGTTTTAATATTTGACAGATTTATGTTTGTTCCAACAACTTCCATGTCTGCACAAACACTTTATATGACCTCTAAAACCCTACATTTGCGTTCGACAAATTTATGTTCTTAATGTATATTTGTCAGTACTGTTCTTAAAGTGTGTATTGCATTATATAAATTTATTCGATAATTGTTTACAAACTTCCATACGTTTTCACAATATCGTCAAATATACCATCTTGCTTTCTGCATTTGCGATCATCAAATTTATGCTATTATCATATATTTATAATTTGTGTTTTAAAATTCTGCATAAAAAAATGTATTGCCTACATTTTCACAATCGTTTATAACACAGTTTACCTGCATTGTTGCACTATTGCATTCTTCCAAATATCATAAATGAACCAAAGATATCTGCATGGTGGAATTTTATTGGTTTATTGTTTGTGTGATGTGTTTGCTGCGGTGCCAGAAGCTAAATAAAGTGGTTGACACTAGATTAAGAACCACTAATAACACCCCAACCATTATTAGAAGTACTTTTCAAGAAGCCAATGAAAAGGAAAGTATATGAAATTAAAGAAATTGGAATCTTTCCGCTCTTCAAATCATATTGCAGAATTTAAGAACAAATGGTACAAATGTTTTATGAAAATAAACATTTGTTCAACGCAAATGCAGAATTTTAGAATATTATATAACGCTTTATTCATATACATAAAAGTTTGTGCTTGATACTTCTTGCAATCATCGAACACTTTATCCTGTCATATTGTTCACCAAATAAAACAGATGATTTTAGTTGTTTTATCAATTACTACAGATGGTTCGTGTATGCAATCGCCTTAAACGCATAAGTGCAACATAGCAAAAGTAACTGTTAACTCAAGCTTAAATTAAAAATGTTCATCAGAATTACTGCGCAGCTGAACAACCGGTCGAAATGTAGTAAAAATATTCCGATGGAAAGTCGTTGACTTGAAAACAACGAGAAAACCAGTGATCTTTCCCACATACCTCCTACTATAGACCTATATATATATGTTTTAACAATATATACTTTTTATTCTGACTTTTAGTTCGTGTTTGGGTTAAATAATTCATGTCTAAATAAAGACGTTCACAAAACCAGAATGGCCGAATGAAATGATCGAGAAGATTTGCCAAGAAGTTATTGTTCTATACATAATTTTTCTCAACTCATTTATGCAATTAAAATTTGTTTGATGATTCAATATAGAAGCATTTCCTAAATAAAACAGACAGGCGGACTCGAGAAACAAACACTTTTTTGTCCTCTTAGTTTTTCTTATTTGAAGGAATATTTTGTATCCCTCTTAGTTTGCATCCGTTTATATATAGCAGAAAATAAATAATCAGCATAGAAGAAGATGTGATATGTTTATAAACATATCAGTCATAGCTCCAAAAGACTGGCTAAGGGCAATGTATATACCGAGCACAATTAGGCTCGCTTTACTTGGCACTGGAGGAACACTGGTTTTCTAACATAGCACAAGATGTTACGGTTTATGTAGGACTATTTACTGGTGGAGTACATCGCCACTTAACGTAAATATCCTACATAACACGAGGCTAACCATCATCCAGGCAGTTACAGTGGTCGTCGGTTACTGTGTTGTGTTTTCGCCAATTCACTAATCATGGCTAGTCGACATTCTTGCGAATTCCCCATTTATGTACAGACGTCATCGCTAAGATGCCGTGATAAGTCAACCGATATGGGATAAGGCTAATCTTCCAATCAGGCACATTAAGTCTGACATATACACCGCGTGTATGCCCGTAGACCACGTGGTAGAATCTTCCCGCGATGATATCTCCAAATCTTAGCTAAACAGATTATTCTTCACTTATACCGAGAACGTGCCTAAAAGCAAACGTGTGTACGAAATAAAACAGATGTTTCTATGCGCATAATTCGAATTGTCCGCTACTCTATCTTTGTAATATGGCTCTAGAAATAACGCGGATGGATAAGGAACCGACAATAATAGCCACTTACCTTGCTTTTATCGTCTTAATCTTTTGTTATACTTAATTACATGTTTTTTGTTAAGAGAGTAAAGC
The DNA here is from genome assembly GCA_030265115.1 of Mopalia vespertina. Taxonomy (NCBI): domain Eukaryota; kingdom Metazoa; phylum Mollusca; class Polyplacophora; order Chitonida; family Mopaliidae; genus Mopalia; species Mopalia vespertina. The sequence goes on from JAQQZZ010078640.1 coordinate 9,759, forward strand.
TCCTACACTCAGTATTACCCTTTGACAAGATAGTTATGTTTTGAAATAGCAATTTGTAGCGAAACAGAGACGACATAAACAAACATTAGACATTCTGGATCGGAGATTGTGTTATCTGTTGGATTTAATGTCACATGAAGGAATAATAGACCTACAACAGATGTTAAACAAAATGCAAAACACTTTCATACACATCTTTTCCAATTCGCGTGCATCACTGGCGTTTGACTGCGTATGCATGAATATTTCCAGCACTGGTCGGGACTGTGCGGTGTTCGTGTCCTGCTGATGACAACCGGAAGAAAGACTATATGCATAGAAACAAAAATCTAAAGGATTTGCTGATTATGGCGAAACTTCCCTCTGGTTCAGACAGCTTGTTACTCTTATTCTCTTTAGCGGATATATGTAGTGGTTAATTTATATTTCTTTGAAATACCAGTTTACAAGTTAGTTTAGTCTTAATCCATACCAAGTACCTTGTTTGCTAGATATTAACCACACATTTTGTAAACATGTACATGGTCCTTACTTTCTCTTGAGATGTCACCAATACCAACTCGAGATTAAAGTCTATTTAGAAACTTGTCTCGGGCAGTTTATCTAGAAAATGAGACGATTCATCGGTGTTAATTCATCGACATCCCTGTGATTAACTTTTAGAAATATCAGAAGTCTATCAAGCAGAAGTCTGAAACAAGCCATAACCCAGTCTCAACGGCATTGTGACCAGACCAGCGCTGATTGACGAAAAAGCGTCCTTTAGGGAGACACAGTGAAACCTCATAGGACATGAATTGGATGTGGAATAATGGGTAAATCATGCTAATGGGGTTTTTAACAGCTTTTCAAACGTTAAATTTTACCCATGAGGCGTCAGTGGATTCTGAAATTCAAACTGCGCGAAACGAACGAAATATGGCACTATAAAAGTCCACTGAAAGTCACAATGCCGTTGAGACTGGGTAATGGCTGGTTTCATACTTCTGCTTGATAGACTTCTGGAAATATATATAGATATCTATATATAAAAACACCGACACCAACGACCTCGTCTGTACACTTCGCTAACATCTTGTGGATTCGTGTCCGGAAATATAATATTATCAATTCAATTACAATTAAATTAAACAAGACAATTGTGTTTAACAGATTTATTCTTTTAAAAATCATGTGGTTATATGTATTTTTTATGCAGTAAGACCGTTAGGATATAATGAAATGACTCAAGATATGGACTGTTATTGACGTATAGAGCGGTGTGAAATAACACACAAAGTTTACCCAAATCTCAAATTGATCGAAAGCGTTCGTGCCTGTCACACCATAACCTGATTTGTACCGGATACACTAAGCAAAGACGACCTAGTGTAACAATAACTCCCTCTTTTCACATGTGTGTAATACTGAATATTATCCTAAGAAATAATATGTATTGATACAACATCTATGACTGTACAGTAAATTTGATTACGTATGTCTTTTTTCGCTGCAATACAAAATCATTTCGCTATTAGTTGAACAACTTAGTTCGCAATCTCTCACGTATTAAGGATTTTCATTTTTTTTAATATATTGCCCAGATACCTCCGTTTTTATCTCGTCTTCAACATTTTATAAGTACTATAATAAACCCAGATGCCTCTGTTGTTTCCTCTTCTTCGATACTTTATAAGTACTCAAATTAGTCCAGATACCTATATTGTTGTTTCTTTTTCGACACTTTATAAATACTCCCATAAGCCCAGACACCTCTGTTGTTAACTCTTCTTCGACACTTTATAAGTACTCATATTAGCCCAGATACCTATATTGTTTCTTTTTCGACACTTTATAAGTGCTTTAATAAGCCCAGATACCTCTATCTTTTTTCTTCTTCCATACTTGATAAGTACAAAAATAAGCCCAGCCAGATACCTGATTTGTTGTTTCTTCTTCGATATTTAATTCATTGCTTCTAAGGGTATAAGAATTATGTTAGAAACTGTGTTGTTTAGCAACGAGATTTTATGTTTGTTGGAATAAATGGATAGTATATCCATATTTTACTCTGTCCTACTTAATACGATGGTAAACCGATAAAACAATCCCGTAAAAAACACCCACGCGATATAGCCAGCGCCACCTTCTGATCTTTAACAAAATGGAAAGTTTGAAAGAAAAAAACAGAGCGAGTTTAAAAATTGGCAACATAATGCAACAGGGACGGACCAAGGAGTCGAATACAATAATTGTTGTTATAACCTGCCTATGACAACGTCCTTTTAACAACATCTTCGAATGATGTATGTTAATAAGGTTCTAGAAAACAAAAGAGTATCTACAGAAAACAATGTGGGACATGCAAAACTGGCCGATATCGTCACTGATCTTTAATCTTTGATGGCTGAAGTAAAAGCTTGTTAACAATAGTAACCGACATTGAATCTAAATTCCGTCATATATAAAAACAAGATTGATTTTACGGTTTACCTCTAGAAAGCATGAGACTCTTAAAAAAAGAATTACCAACTAATGAAAGAAAGTTGGACAAATACATTTAAGAACACGAGAAAAAGATTTCCCACTTTGAAATCCACAGCAGGAAAAATAATTTACTTATTGATGGAATTCCACAAAATACTATAAATGAACACCGAATAAGTCGTGGACTGCTAAACAATTATATCAATTTTGAGAAGCAATGAATTGAAGCGTTGCCAATTTTTAATATTCAATCTACTCATTTCCCCTTTTACATTATTTTGATGTTACATCCAGGTGATAGTCCTCGTACTAATGTTTAAAGTTAAAAGGATGTCTCTAGCTTTAATACATCGCTGACAGCTCATCATATAACCAACCCTAAGAAAAGCACATTTACACCTGTCTTAAATGGGAACTTTCTGTAGATATAGAACAAAAATGAGAGCAAGGATGTGAGAAAACATTAGCAGGTGTCCATGCGTGGGAGATACAGAGAGCTGAATGGTTCTGTCCGCCTTAACCAGACAACTCATCTGACTTAGCTAGGTCTTCACTTATCTTGTTTATGTACATTTTTTATTAACAACATGCCCAAGCAAATTATTAGCACCTTTCACTCACTTTCCCCAACTCACAAATAAATTAATGAAATCCCAAACCATTTTTATGGTTTGCATTATGTTCAATCGCAATTTCTGTGATAAATATATGCAGCGATTAAATTTCTAACCCTGGGCGATGATATTCATAAAGGAATGTTATGAGCAAAATTCCAGGCACAGCAATCCGAATCCATTCAGGATTTAATAGAATCGCAGTGTTTCGGCAATTTTAGCACCTATTGGTTTTATAATGAGCTATTCATAAACCGGTTCCCCAAAAAATTAGCCTGTAGACTAAAATGTCAATGAGGTATATTCTATCAGAATACATGTACCCTGGCGCTATTACCTATCAAGAAATGCTTTTGAAACGTAACATTTGACATTTACGATTCTTAGGTGACGAAATGTAACGGTTACACGTGTCTTGAGATAGACTTCGGAAACTAAAATATGGGGTACAAGGAGAAGCAAATGTATTAATCTTTGACCCAGATCAATGCTGTGTAGAAACGTGAAATTTGGAAAAGGCACAGCTTTAGTGCATGGTTGAAATACACAGGCTTCTCAACGGAAGCTTCCGAAACCAGACTGTGGCGGACGGACAGACAGATGCAACGCGTTATAACCCCGACTATTTCGTAGTGGGATAAAATACAGTCAACCATGTTTACAAGCCACTAATACATATCCCATAGGAATCCATCTAAACGTCTGGTATGTAGGAAGTATGGATGTTATGAAATTACCATTGTTAAAACCTTCGCACATGGCTGTGTCTTGGTGCTTAGAACATTACGTTGATAGAGTAACTTTACAGTGTATAAAAACTGAAGCAGTGGCATTTAATGTTAAGGTATGAAGCCTTGTTGAAGTGCCATTCAGGTATTAGGTTAGCGGAGTAAACAATGCTGTTATCATATTTCAACCACGCAAGAAGGTATTAGAAATAATCAGTGCTTTTGGTTAATCTCCATGAACTGATATTGATGTAGGAGAAAAAAAATGATGTAATAGCATTTGAATACTTGTTACATCAGATTAAACGTAAAGCCAAAGAAATACCAGTTTTCTGTTGTCCAATTATGTCTAAAATATTGCTTTTCTGAATTAAACTGTTTAACAGTTTTACAATTTGCACTAAAACGTCACAAGCTATGAGGACTTAATTTTATTGTTGCACAATTGTCACAGTGTCGTACAGGTCTACTACAAGTTTAATGATAGGAAAACTAAAACATAGCATTGCTGGGTGAGTGTGGATGGAGATGTACGAAAATATACATGTTTAGTCTGATTGATTACCTTACATTATTGTAATGTCATTGTGAAATACCTTGTTGCTGAATTTGATATAAAATTCAGTGTCGTCTTTGTGACATCAGCATGTAATATATTATTGATATCAGCTCACTGGTCCCTCTAGATATATTGACGTAAGCTCGTATTTGTATGAAGTACGGAAGATAGTCAGTACCATTACTTTATGTCATCACCGGAAAACATTCCTGATAATAAGACAAAAGAGCTCTCGAACTCTCAAGCCTTATGTTGGGTTTGTCTCTGGCCATCGCCTCGATTTAACGTGTGACTAAAGGTGAGTCGGTCTACAGAACTGTTGGCTGACTGATAACGAAGAGGCACAATCACAACACGCCACATATCTTACATAAAGTTGATTATTTACTCCTCGTTCCTAAGATAGTTTTTTGACATTTAATGTTATTATGGCATCGTTTTACTATATCTGTAGAATAGCTGGACTCGTATTTATGGTTAGGTACACTATGTGTTGAGTTTGTTTGTTTGATTAGTTTGATGTCCTTCTGAAGGGTATTTCACATATAACCACGGGTTGTCTATCTAGCACTCTATCGTACTAAAATTCAATGGAACACCGGGAGGACACCTCTTAAGAACCATCTCCTCGTGACTCCCTCAAATACTGGAGGTCGACTAGCAGATAGTTTGTTTTTTGGCTTATTTTCTTAATCTATTTGACGTCATCGAAATAATAAGACCTGAAAGAGATAGAGAGACAAAGTAGTTGAAATGGGAATTTTATTTCTGGGATTATTGAAGTTGTTAGCAAAACATATAGGTGCATGCTGATATATAAATAGTGTGGATTTCTATTCTTTTTCTTGAATATGTACTGATTATTCGATGGGTATCATGGATATCGTTACATACCACAAGAAATGCCTGATAACATGGCGTTATTACAATTAACAGCGCATACTTGAAAGAGTAATAAATTTGACAGATGAAAATAGTAAACATTTATAGATTATTAGACACCAAAATATAGCGAAAATGTCCATTGATATATTCCGATATATGAATTCATCCATATGCTGTCCATAGTATAAAATCAAACACATTGGAAAACTTTAATGTTCAATGGCAACTTCAAAAACTGTTTGAACCGCGCTCGAGGTCAATCTGACCTGATGTTCAATTAGAACCCAAAGGCTTATCGACAGTGTTAAGTTACTAGCAGGTGACAAAACATTTTAAACTCGTCGTTCTTAATGATAATAAAAATATGAACAGTTTATTCAGGTAAAAAAGGGATATCGGATATAATGATATTAATTAGTTGAGCAGCGCAATGCCGAATAAATCTCATCTGATTTTTGGTAAGTTCAACAACAGTCAAGAAGAGCCTAGGGGGTTTTGACTGTTAAAACAAACAAGCTAATGATACAGATAGTTGTACATTGTCTGCTATCAGTATTCATTATCTTGTTGTGTAGTGAGAAGCGTCTTACTGCGGGACTTGTTGTCACAAGAAATCTATGGTTGTCAAGACGCCATCTACCCTCCCATTGTTCCCAGAATTCCCATATTTGCTTTAGCCACCAATAAATGAAATGACTACCGGAAGTTCTACCGCCATAGTAAATTTAAGGTGTTCATTACAACTGAATTAATATTATTTCATCTTAATAGGTTGCCGTGCTGACATATTTTGTTGAATTACCAGTAAAACGACGTGTCTGCGGGGCACATCGCCGCCATGGTTTATTAAAGTTTGACTGTTTCTTGTTAATAATAAGTCTTTTGAATTGCTGCCTCCAGGCATGAATTGATGGTATTCTACGTGCACAAAATATTTTCTTTATTTTCGGAAAGCACTGTCGGAGTTTGATCAAATTCTAGTTCAGAAAATTTGCAGGGTAAGACCCGTCCGGGAATCGCACCCACCACCCTCAGAGGGAGACACGAAATCGCCAGCAGTACATGCCGCCCACCTAGACCACTATCATCCTCTGTTTATGACTGGTCATATGATAAGTATGTCCAGGGATAGTTGTAGACATATTGAAGACAGAGCTGAAGAGTTGTACATGCTTTCAACTCTTTTAATGATATATGAACTAAAAAGTAGTATTTTTGGTCGGATTAAGATCGATTCTATATTTTTAGTCTGATTTAATATCTTGTATTATTCTGACGCAATTGCGAAAAACCTTGTGGCTAAATTTGATCTAAAATGCAGTGTTTTTAATATTCTTATTATTGTGACATCAGCATGTAATATATTATTAATATCAGCTCACTGCTTCATCTAGATATATTGACGTAAGCTCGTATCTGTATGAAGTACGGAAGACAGTCAGTACCATTACATTACCTTATCGTCACTGTAGGCTTAGTGAGCAGACACGCTTACCACTAAGTTTACATGTGACTTAAAGGCGGATCGGTCTGCAGAGCTGCTGGCTGACTGCTGACAGGCACAATCAAAACATGCCACATATCTACCATAAAGTTGATTATTTACTCCTGTGGGACTTGTACTTAGAAAAAACCTATAGTTATCCTGGCGCCATCAACCGTCTCATTGGTCGAGAAAGAATCGTATAGGGGTTTGCTAACAGTAAAATAAAACTGTCTATAACGACTGAATTAGTATTATTTCATATGAGCTTGAGGGGTTGTCCTGCTATGAAATACTTGCTCAACATCCTTATAGTAAATGTAATATTTCTCTAATTATTTATATTGTGTGCGTGTGTAATTGAATTCGTGTATTTGATTTTTAATTTGATATTTATTCACCATAAATTAGATAGACAAAGCATAACAGCAGAACAAATTATAAATGGCAGAGCGGGAATAAAGCCCAAAGATGGCTTGTTCAATCCCAACATATTATATATAATTTGTTCAGTTGTGAATATATACCAGATATATAAATAATACTGTTGTTGGGCTGTAGAATACATGGTTCCGAGTATTTAGTATTGGTAATTTTTAATTAAATGAGAAGTGACCAGGATTAATATGGAGTTATCGCAGTAGGATGAATTTAAATAAATATACCTTCAATCTTGATTTGAAGAGTGATGTTGATTCAATAACTCGAATAGGTATTCGTAATTTGTAATTTGTATATTTAAAAAAACATCTGACCTGATATTCGAATTAACTGAAAAAGTTATGGACTGTGTTGAGGTAAAGGGAAAGACAACTGTTTTTCGACCTAAACGTATTATTTTTATTGTATATTTTCAAAGACAAACATCTGTATTGCATTTGCATTCGAGTAAACATAGCCGTTGATTAGTTAATTTAACAGGCGCGACTGACGTCATTGTTCGAAAAATTGGTCGGTCACCAGTGTGTCCGTTTGATTGTGCATGGATGCTTTGGAAGGCATCTGTAACAACACGGCGAATACACAAGCTTGGTCATGCAAGAGCAATGTTAATCTGATGTATTATATCAAAATAGCTCTTTGAGTAATACATACGTTTAGCACGTTTTCAGCTGACATGCGGTTTTAAAAAATCCGGTTTTTAGTACAAGGTTGATATGTACAAGCGGTTGAGTGTTGTTGTTGTTTGAGGACGGAACCCTCACTTTCGGCTGTATATGAAAGCATTCACCAGTGCATGCAGTGAATAGAAACAGCCACGACTAGATGATATAACTACCGTATATTCGAACAATGACGTCAGATCCGCCTTTTAAATTAACTAATTAACGCCTATGCTAATTCGATTGCAAGTGCAATACAGATGGTTGTCTTTATATGCAATACAAATAATAAGTTTAGGTAGAAAAACAGTTGTCTTTTACAATTCATTTACAAATCATTTACAATTCATCGTCAAATTTACAATTCATCAGAAAACTATCAATCGTCTAATCAAATAAAAAGGGATATGAAATGTAAAGATGGTAAGTAGTTTGGCAGATCAACAAGGAGTGAAATTCGGCTGATTTGGTAAGACTAAAGACTGGTCAGGAATAACCTCAGGCCTTGTCCACGGTTAAAAAAAGGATTTGGAGCACAAATGATACGGATAGTAATACATTGTCCACTATCAGTATTCATTAACGGATGTGTAGTGAAAAGCGACTTGATACGTGAATTGTTGTTAGAAGAAATATATGGTCGTCAAGGCGCCATCAACCATCCCATTGGTCCAGAAAATATAATATATGGTTTGAGGTACCAATAAAAGAAATGACCACCGGGAGAATAACCGTCGATGTATGTAAAAGCGTCCATTACAACTGAATAAATAGTATTTCATCTTGAGGGGTTGCCCTGCCACGAAATTCTTGTTCAACTGCCTCAAAATAATTGTAACATTTGTCAAATTCGTATTACTGTGCGCATGTGTGTAGTTATCCTATATACGACACATTGATCAAGAATGTGGTACTTAGATGAACTACAAATACAGAAAAAGAGTATTGCCATAGACGAGAAGCATCTGTGTACGCGAATTGTTGCCGCGAAAGTACAATGAGATTTGCTTTTTGCACTCTTCTCCATGGCGGAGATTTCGTGAATAGATTTATTTGATCACAACAACAAAAATTAATGAAATCTACCAAAGCTTTGAAGGAGATGGGTTGGAGGGCGATTACCGTTGCCCATGTGCTCTTAGAGCTAAAGGACAACGCGAAGTTGATCTGTTCTGGTGTTTTTGTTTTGCGTCTCACCAGTTGTGATTGCCCATGAGTTGACACACCGTCACTCGAGTGAAATAACCCAAAGCATGACGCAAAACCCCCTCAATACATTTAGTATATAAGGATGTATAGTCCGTGCAATCTAAATTTGTTAGTGGAGCGATTGTTCATAATTTCCGAATCCCTCATTCAAGAGAAAACAAAGATGTAAAGAAAAGGGTAATGACTAATGTATATTATTCAAATATTTGAGTGCGATTAGAGAACATTCCCAACCTAATCCAAATGACTGCAATTCGTCATAAAAGTTTGACTGTTCCTTGTTATTCACGAGCCTTCGGAATTGCTGCCTTCTTAACGCACAATTTTACCAGGTTAAAAACTCGTCCATTCGGATTATTGTTGACATATACGCTTTTGAGGCAATGTCAGGAAGAACAATTGCTCTTTTGCAACACGTAGTATGTCCAAGCACAGTCATGATGGCTTTGCTTAGAAATGGAGGAATAACAAAGTTCCAACATGGCAAGCCATTTACTTGTATGGTTTTGCGATGTGTTGGAATATCGCTGTCATGTAGGTGAAAAACCTTAGAGTACTGCGTTAAACAATTTTATGTATTACATTTTATTTACGTTAATTTGTTTAATTAAAAGCTTTCTTCTGATATATAACAGATGCACTGACACCGAGATTTCCTTACGTTAAAAAGCACGTTATGCCACAGTAATGCAGTTCAAATAAGGCTTAAAGCCGTGGTGGTGAGTTAGACTTTATAGTATTCTATAGTGTACCTGTGTATGGTACAAACACAAATGCTATCTCTTCTCTCAGTTTGTGTACATTATGTCGGGTAGAATAAGCGGTCAGAGATGTCTCAAGGGTCATTCGGACAGTAAATAGACAAACCTCTAAAGACAACTTGAGCGGATGTAAACACATTCCGGACAGCATTTCCGCTTTTATCATTTCCGGAAGGTTGCTGAATGAGTGCTAGGCACGCTCTTTTAGTATCTCCCACGCTCACATAGAACACAGATGATGTGAATGAACCGCATTCCTCCAGCTGCACAGGGGGCCAG
>JAQQZZ010078651.1:0-19843 GCA_030265115.1 Mopalia vespertina
ATTGCTTTAAAACACAAACTTCATTGATTATCAGATGACAAAATTTGTCAAAATCAGTAGCAAAATTCAAATTTAGAGACGACTGCAAACAATTTGGGAAACCTATAAATAGGTCCTCCTAAATCAAGTTTGCATAACCATGGGGAAACCCCTTTCTGACCGTTCTCCCCAACAACACAGGCCTGTATTACTCATTAATTCACATTTATCTTTGTTATGGCGGTGCCTTATATGGGTGAACTTATCAAACCCATATCAAACCTCTTTATCTTATACAAAAGAAAGCAGTCCGTATAACTGCTGTCTCGCCCTGACTTGCCCATACTGATCCTCTATTTAAATCTCAAAATATTCTTCCTTTCCAAAACTTTGTCTCATTTGTATGCTACTGTCTCATCATCCTTACTGTCTTCCTGCTCAATTTCAGCCCCTATTTTCCAGAAAATCTGCTCTTCACTCCTATCCAACTAGAAACTGATGTAAATCTTTACAAACCTGTTTTCTTTTCTAACATTTCGTTGTACTCTCTCTCAGTAGCAGAGCTAGAGAATGGAACAAACTGCCAAATGAACTGAAAAAACATTTGATCTATTTCTTTATTCAAAGCTAGTCTAAAGGATCATCTTTTTACAATTTGATAATGTACATGTCCCCGTGAAAGAAAACTAACTATCCCTGCCATACTTGCCTTGGGGGGGATCCTCAACGCATGGAAATGATTTTCGGAAGAGAGTGCATGTATTAGACTGTGTGCTAATACTTTCAGATGCAAATGCTGAAAGTTGATGTATTATGTTTCACTGTCTATTTCATGTTTTGTTCATATATATATCTGCATATGTATATGCAATTTTCTTAATATGCTTCACCAATGTTCCATTATCAAACAAATGATAAGTTTACTACAAACTGCATGTCTTTATATGAAAACTAGGATAGAACATGTCTGTTCAGACTTTATGCCCACTATATAAACTTATGATTTACTTCACTATGTATTATTCATCATATGTTATGGTTAATAAATACTCAACTCGAGTCAATTATTAATATAACATCTTCTGAAAAAAAAAATACCAAAAAAATACGCCATTTTAGGATGACAGTCTAACATTACATGTTAGCTAAAATTTCTGAAAATAAAAGAAGTAATTTTGTTGACTGCCTTTTGCCAAATTAAATAAATATATGACTTGACAGCCCCTTAATGTAATGTATTAAAAACCTTTTTATTAAAATTGAATTTTGATAAAAATTTGAATATTTGGCATTGAAAATGTTGATATTCATTTTCTGCAGTTAAAATTAAGTTTTTATTAAATATGGGGAGCCTTTATTTGACTTCCCTTAAAGGAGGTGTATCAATTCCTGAATCTCAATGTGCTTTGAACAGCAAACCTATCAATTCCAGCTTGTACATTTATAAGTGTCAAACTGAAAGCAATTCTGTCAGCAGTCTGAACTGAATCCACTTTCTCTATCAAAACTTCGACTCAGTGTTATACCTGGACTGGGGTCAACCTTGGCCTCTAATAATGGCCCTGAGTTGAAACAGATAGATTGTTCAGCAGTTTCAGAGAGACATGTCTGTCCTATGCAATTCTTGTCTGTAACAGCATTAAAACCAATGGCAGATCTCAACATCTGTTTCCTGCTGTGAGCATCAAGACATGAAATAGAATGTTTATCATGAAGGGATACAGGCTTCGCATCATGAACAGATATACAATCATCATGAAACATAGATTTCTTATCAACATTAGACTCAGGTTTTTTATCGTGACCTGATGCTGACTGTGAACTGATGTCAGAGTCTTGGTCACAGGTCTCGTCTTCAACAAATGCGGAGTCTCTAAACTCTAAATCATCAGTCCAATAGAAATAGTCTGTTGTCACACTGTGCCTTTTCGCTTTCTTCACAATAGAATGCCCATTTCGTTTTACACTCAAGTCTGCCAAGCTATTGGAACGGTTACTATGTTTGGAATATGTCCTAGAACTCGGGGAAGGGACTTTATTATGACATTGACATGGAAAACGGGATATAAGCGAGGCATCAAAGTGTTTTTTACCGAGCTGTTTCTTTTTAGCCAGTTCAAAATTATCACAGTCAGTCAACTTGGCTTTATCTGAGCCTTGCTTTTCTAAAATGATATTTAAATCTTTTGAGTATGGGAATATAGACTGATCACAAGTTAAATCTTCCTGTACAGAATTACCTGTTATACATAAAGAGGATTCCTGGCAACATGGACACTGTCTAAAAAACACTGTCTTGGCTGACACACCTCTGTTTGGGTGGCGAGGTGTATAACTGATCGAAGACTTTCCGCGACTTTGGGAGTCAAACACATCAGAACCTTTTTTATTTCTTTCTCTACATTGACATTTGCCTGTGATAATGTTTGTAGTGTCTTCCACTGATAAATTATCCCCAGTGCTTTTGTGGTAACTCCGAGGCCGTACACAATTCAGTGGTGTTATGTCTGGTGTAGTCGTGGCTTCAGAGCCACCGACTGCACCCTGCACTTCCTCTGCACACACCTCCTTGGCAACGTCTAATGGAAGTAAAGGAATTCCTCTATCACTGTCCAAGGAATCATTGGGGTCCCCATCAGGATAATCAGCACAAGCAACAGCACTTTTACAACTAGAAGATGCTAAGCTGTCTGCTTCTGGATGTCCATGTGTATTAAGTTCACCATGAGTACGTATATCGGCACCAAAAGGAGTCCGTTCATTAGGCTCCGTCTCACTCTGGCTATTTTCTTCTATTTTGAGAACATTTTGATGAAGTTCTTCCAACATTTCTTCCTCAGCAGGAGTGGTATGGCTCTCTTTAATAACATGCATACAAACATTACACTGACGTAAACTGGACACCTTCCCATCTTTACCATCACTTCCTGAAGCTGTACTTCTATTACCTCCCTTGCCACGGCTGGACCCGGCTGCAGAAGATGCCCACGTGGTTCCTGTACGACTTGGATCCGAGGTATTTAAATCAACATTATAATTAACAAGTCCACCACTAACAGTGTTACTCTCTCGTTTTTCCACATTGAAGAAGCTGTTGGCCCCTGATGGTCTACGGGAAGATGACCAGGAGGAACCATTACGGTTACTGATTCGAGTAAACCTTCTAGACACAGTAGTCTCTTCCAGATGCTTACACAGCTTTACACAATCCTTTTTAAATTGTTTTGTCAAAATTGCATAAAGAAATGGGTTGGCACAGCTGTTTAAAGGCAAAACAAAAACTGTAAATATCTTGGCTTCATCTAAGGAAATGAGTTCTATTCCGAAGGCAGCAGTTAGAGAAAAGAAGGTAATTGGTGCCCAGCAGGCAAAGTCAGTAAAAACCAATAATGCCATTCTCTTGGCGACTCTAGTGTCATTAGAATTCCAGGCATGAGATCCCCGAATTGAGCAATACATCTTCATGTAACAACTGACAATCACTGAGAATGAAATCCCATTGAACAACATGATGAAGCAGACATAGCCTGAAAATAAAACATACACATTTGCTCAGTTCTTCATAGTACAGAATTTTTTTAACTTACACAATTCTCTCATATGTTTAGTCTCCAGAGAATATTTAAACCATGAATGGCCACTAAAATGTTATTATAAAATCCTGATGAAGAACTACAGTAAAAACAAAATTCAATTCTCTAAGCAAAGAAAGGTTTTACTAGTAGACAAGTCTAAGTTAACAATACCCATGCGGTACAAGCAATTGTCTGGTATATTTAGTTTGATTTCTAGCTAAATAGTCACAACAGAAATAAAGCTGTTTACTGTATTACTGGAGAAGATTTACAAAACTTTTTGCAATTGTAAGGAATTTACCCAAAGAAGCTGTGTTGCTTGTTTCAAATGGTAGACAAACTGCAAATTTTCTGTAGTCACTGATTCCAAAGAGAGGTAGTGAGGCCAGTAAGATGGCAAACATCCAGCCACCAAGCATGATGTAACCTGCAAATGAAAATAAACATCAGCTACATGTATTGCTCTTGGTCATCTGTGATTTGTTGCTCAAAGGATCATCTGGAAATTCAATTATAATGGGACTTCATATAACACTGATTTATGTATATTAGTTACTGTTCTCGTTGGCCTACATGATACATGTTATGGGATTGTCCAAATGGAGGTAAAATTATATTTCATACAATAAACTTTAAAAAAGCTTATTAATTTGTCTTATAGCATCAGTTTGTAATTGTCTTTGTTTTTTATTTCAGATTCATGTCACCGTTCAATATTTAACAGCAGTGCCATTGTTTACGCTAACAGTCAAGTCATCGTTTAGTATCTAACAACCATGTCATTGTTTATTATTTACTGATCATGGCGTTGTTTATCATTAAACAATTATGCCTTTAGTCATCATTGAACAGCCATATCATTGTTTATTGTTTAACAACCATGTCATCACCCATGAAGAACCATATCTCTCAAACACCATTTCTTCCTAACTCATACTGAACATCTTGCTGGTTATATATTATCAGTACTTTTATATATATGTACCATCTAAATGGTCATTACCTTCTCTCGACAACTTGAGATTAAGATTTATTTAGAAACTTAATTTATCTAGATCATGAGATCGTTGATCAATGTTAATTAATCAAATGGACATCCCTGTGCATTGTCATTACTTTTTTAAATATATATATTTATGTACATTAAAAATATATGTATGTAATTGAATTAGATTAATTATGCAACTGTATTAAGTTATGTATTTCATACGAAAGGAGCCAGTAAATGAGACTAGTTCCCATTGGTCTGCCCTAAAATAAATAAATAAAAATTAATAAATTATCTGCTACAACATTACCTCCTCCCCACTTACAAACAAAAAGATACTTCAGTATAAAATAAAAATCATATTTCTAAAAAGGTCACCGAAATCATAAGCTCAGCAGTGCTCAATCCCCAAAAATATCTTCAACTAAAAACCTAAACCAATTCATTTGTATGTTAAAGAACAACAGCTGTAATAATCAACTGATGTCCCCTTGATTTGTTTCTTTGTTGGATTGCGGCTTAACATCGTACTCAAGGTTATTTTACTTATATAACAACGTATTCTCAATTTCTCACTTCGCTTTACTTCAGTAAATATGGTGGGAAACCTCGTTTAAAAAAACCTATGCAACTGCCAGGGACTCCCTTATGATGCAGTGTACATCAAAGGAAGATGAGCAAGCCGACATGCTAACCACAGCATCAAAGCCACGTGCCTCATGTCTCTTAGAAGCTATTAAAGGAACTACCTCAACACAACCTTAATAATGCACTAACTGACAAAGTTGTCATGTTCTCCCGAAACTTGTCTTTCACTTTGTAACAGTAAACATGGCCATGACTTGACTTAGAAAAAAGCATCACCATATCTCAATGATATCACACCATATCTCAACGATATCACACCATATCTCAACGGAAATCACACCATATCCAGAAGAAAACATAATGTCCCTAGGTAGACTTAAGCAATAACAAGTCTGCAACAATGGTCTAGAAACACATCATTACTGTCTGAAAATGACAAAAAGCATACCTTAGGGGGGAGATTCATATGTGTGAACAAATTTCATGTTTGAGAGGAGATGATCAAAACTGTTTCTTACTACAGGCATACATGTAGCTTTAAAAGTACATGTATGCCTGTAGTAAAAAACGGTTTTGATCATCTCCGCTCAAACATGAAATCTGTTCCCACATATGAATCTCCCCCCTTACAAACTACTGTTAACAGTTTCAAACGGAAAATATGAGACTCTAGGAGAAAATTAGGGCAATTGTTATTAGTACATGTAATTTGTTCTGTTTTCAGTTGAAGAAACAAATCAGCCTACAGCATTTTCCCCCCAGACAGTGCTTAGCTGGCCATAATTCTCTCCAGTAGCATATAATTCTCTCCAGTAGCATTCAGGTTTAATGTGCTAACCTGATTAACCAATAATATGACAAAGGCACAAACTAAGTCATTAGATTATCTGTCTGATCTCATTTTGGCTGCAGCAAATTGAATCTGTCCCTGTGGAGATTCTTCTTAGCCATGGCACAGAATTACAATGTTGTCCACTGTTACAGAAAGCTTATCGGCACACTGACATTAACCCAGAAACAGCTCACCATACTTGAGACTATCTCACAGGAAGAAGCACAGTTAAAAGACAGAAGGGAACATACATATAATGATGCAACATGCATGACAATAGATCGTCTTGAAAAAAAGTGGGGTCCTTTCTTTAATCTTGTTTATCTTGTAATAACTGTACTGTACATACATACATACTTAATTTAATTAGTGGCGGCTCCATTCCTAAGAATGATGTGCGCCATATATATATTAACTGTACTGTAATTCCCACTGAATAATTTGACATAGTAGACCGAAGTCACAACTCTCAGAAAGGACAAGATATGCATGTTAAGTTTCTATATTTCAGTTTATTAAACTATCATAGAAACTTAACATGCTAGTCAAAGGCCTGAGTTCGAATCTCAGTGGAGGCAAGCAAAATTTTCTTTATACACAATATATGTTTGTATTCAGTTTGCTTAGTTTATGGTGTAGATACACTTCAGGCAAAAAACCTGAGAATAATATCACTGGAAAAGAAGGCCAGAGTCTTCAAGACTCCCTAAGCCCTTGGATTCTACATGTAGAATGCGTTTATTTTAGGGCATGTTTAATAAAAATTATATTATCCCCTAAAATAGTAAATGACGTGTCCTCAAATTATTTACTGTGTAAGATTAGGTTTTTCTCATGTAACGTAGCACACATGAGAGGTCACATACATGTAATGATTTTGTATCAAAGTACACAGGAAATGTGATGATGACAAACGGATACATAATACATGAAATAATCATAAACTGTGTTATAAAAGCTCAAATAAATAGAGGAATTTCAAGCAGCGTTTTTAATGAATTAAGTCATTGGCTATAAATAGATTCATATCTCTTTAAATGTTAACAAGCAACATTGTTGTAGTTTTGACTAGTGTACATTGTTGTAATTTTGACCCAGTCATGACTATTCAATGACGTGTTTTCAAACTAAATTTGCTAGAAGCTATAGTGACCCACTTTTCACCGATCAGTCACTGTTTATTTACTTTCATTTTTCTATTAGTTTCTCTGACCCTGAACATATTGTTTTGAAATCTGTTGATTGGGTAAAATTTGGTTTTCCAGAGTGTTCTATGTGATGTTATTCTAAAATTATATCTAGAAACTTCTGCATCTCACTATATAAGTGAGATCGACTGAATGATTTTTTTATCAGCCACAAGCCAGTCACTACTCTAAAGGTTGATCAGCCAGCCAAGCCAATGGATATAGAGATAAGTAAGCTGATCACATGGCTTTATGTAACTATATATGGTACATTCACACAGCATTTTTATTTCAATGAGTTTTTAACCTATATGTAGCCTGGATATATCTGTGAGGAGATTATATCGAATCTGGACATACCCGTCAAGGACATTGTGAAAAATCCTGTTGAGGATGAATTATTATAGACACGTGTCACTGTGAGGATATGGTGATCTCCCTAATGTGGATATAATCAGACAATTCCGTGTTTTATGCCTTGGAACTCTGTATCTAAGTATTTATTGCTGTAGACTTCGAAGAAGTTGCAGATTGTCATAATAGACCAGTTGAAGAAGTCAACGCAGTTGGACTCAACTATAAGGCTGGTTTATACGATGATCCATTGTATGCTATATGTAAGTTACTGTATACATGCCTAGTATTTTAATTGTCTCTTACCTTCAATTGTATTTCTTAAAGTATTTCTGCCATTGAGTACTATACTGTATATTACTGCTATTGTTGTTGTTATTTTACAATAAAATATTGTAAATAAATAAAATTGCTGATCGTTTTCTTTCTGTTTGGTTTCTACCGTAACAACATTTATACCACTGATACATGTTACTCTGTCTTACATTGAACATTTATACCACTGATACATGTCGCTCTGTCTTACATTGAACATTTATACCACTGATATATGTCACTCAGTCTTATGTTGTACATTAATACCACTGATACATGTCACTCTGTCTTACATTGAACATTTATACCACTGATTCATGTCACTCTGTCTTACATTGAACATTTATACCACTGATTCATGTCACTCGGTCTTACATTGAACATTTATACCACTGATATATGTCACTCTGTCTTACATTGAACATTTATACCACTGATTCCTATCACTCTGTCTTACATTGAACATTTAAACCACTGATATATGTCACTCTGTCTTACATTGAACATTTATACAACTGATATATGTCACTCTGTCTTACATTGAACATTTATACCACTGATTCATGTCATTTGGTCTTATCTTAAACATTTATACCATTGATTCATGTCACTCAGTCTTATATTAAACATTTATACCACTGATACCTGTCAATCTGTCTTACATTGGACATTTATACCACTGATACCTGTCACTGTCTTACATTGAACATTTATACCACTGATACCTGTCACTCTGTCTTACATTGAACATGTATACCACTGATACCTGTCACTCTGTCTTACATTGAACATTTATACCACTGATATGTCACTCTGTTTTACATTGAACATTTATACCACTGATATATGTCACTCTGTTTTACATTGAACATTTATACCACTGATACATGTCACTCTGTCTTACATTGAACATTTATACCACTGATTCATGTCATTTGGTCGTGTGTTGAACATTTATACCACGAATTCATGTCATTTGGTTTTGTGTTGAACATTTATACCACTAATTGATGCACTTGCTCTCAGTCAAACAGTTACATCAGACACTGCTCGCACACTCTCCCAATAAAAAGTTACCATAATCAACAAGGATATTACACCTTCATGGTGACAGGGTGTTTGGAAACAAATCTGACACATTACTCCCACAAACATTGAGTAACCTCTAAAGCCAATAATAATAAGAACTGGTTTCCATGCCTTCACTGGAAAATCACTTTAACACACTTACCTGCTCTGTTAAGTGAGAGGCGTTTGTTGAGCTGCATGGCGTGGGTGATAGCATAGAATCTCTCTAGTGTGATCACAGTCAGTGTAAACACACTGAGTTCACTGGAGAGCACACCCAGGAAACCAGCAATGAGACAACCAGAACTAGTCTGCCATTTGATAGCATGCTTCTTAAACTCTCCTGTCAAATACACAAACAAACAAAAAAAATAAACATTTGATTCCTTATTTGCTTCGTAGTAAAGTAGATGTGGTAAACAAAATCGCTTAGATCTTGAAATAAAATGTGGTACTGGGCATACAGCTACTAGATTTTCTCATTCTTCATCAAATAAAAATGGGAATTACACAAGGAGTCTGACCAATATTACTATCCCCAAGTTGATTTCCAAATGACTGCCTATGATACAAGGTGAAAGAACAATACTTGAGAACAGGAAAATGTGCATAATAGTAACTTTTTGAGGATTACTGATCAATGGAGCTTTCAAACATCAGTAAAATCCAAGACAATTAGGCAATCTACCTCATATTAGTTCATTGAACGTTCAACCTGACCCTAACGAGTACTGTAATCCTTCACACATATCAACACTAGCAGTTAGGCACGTGTATTTAATAATGGATAAATCTGCCCGAGGTAATTGAAATATCTTTTATTTTAATATAAATATTGGATCCAACAAACAAAGGTCATTTGATTATAAAAACAAATTTCTTTTATGTCGGATAAGATGCACTAAAATGACACTTTTGCTCTTTTCTTTTCACCTGTACCCTTGGTTTGATTGGGGTTAAAGGTCATACTCAAGGGTATTTCACTTATATATGATGACTGAATGTCCACTTCACACTGCTCTTTCGCCTATTACAGTGGAAAAATGGGAGGAAACCTTGTAAAAACCACCCCTGAGAGAGCTGGAGCCACATAACTCATATACCGGCCTGATGGTTGACAGATGGACTCAATTCTGTGAACGGTAAATGGAAGTAGGATTAGTAAGCACACATGCTACCACTAAGCCACAGTCATGGGCCCTGTCTGTGCTCTTGGTTGGTCTGATTTACACCGCAGAGATTCAATGAATGATCTGGATACTTTAAAAGTATTGTTTTTAATTCTCACTAGCATAAAGATTTTTGTGATTTTGGCCACTGTACTTTCTTCAAAATCTTCCTAAAGAAATGCAGGGAAAAGTTCCACGTATGTCTTAAAAAAAAAACACCCCAGACTGACTTACAAAGTCGGTGTCACCAACATTAATTTCCACCTCTATGTATCAACTTTTAAATTTAAATCTTTTAAATTAATATTAACATTGCTCTAAATAAGTTTGTTATTTTTATCACCTGATAATCCAATTACCACTCCATTTGTTCAGCTAATTGACTGTACTTTTATTGAGGATTGTATTGTAACAGTTGCTACATTCCAAACAAAAAATGGGATAGATGCAAAGTTTGTTTTATAAGGTGAATAACATTGGGATATTATTTGATTTTCACTATATATATTCAATATATGCAGCAATTTATGTAGCATTATGTTGTCATGGAAACCAGAAATTTGATTGAAATGGCCCCATTTTAAATAGGAATGTAGTTTAGTGTAATTCCAATGAGTTTCCAAAATTTGAAAAACCTATGTTAAGTGGTATTGTTTTAATCTTGTTAACTTCCTCTATATGGATGGAAGGATGCCATAACGACATAATCCTTACGGCATATTAAAAGCAACAACAACCTTGTTTTTGTTTAAGTGTATACCTAAGTAGATTAGCTTTTATTAGCTTTTTACATTACTCTACTGATAATGGTAAAATTGGTGGAGAGAAAGCAAAAGGCTGTATGATAGTGGTCATGTTACCTAATGTTGAAGCATCAACAATAGCCAGAAAACCAAGGTAAATTCCCATGCAGAAATCAGCACAGGCTAGGTTACAGATGAGAAATCGCGGGACATCCATCTTTGATCGACTACTGACTGACACGAACAGCACCACACCATTGCCCAACACGGCCAACAGGAAGACTAACCAAACACCACACCGCAGTAACCAGCAACCAAACAGGTCCACACATGGCATAAATGGCCCTGAAAAACAAAGTATGTCATACCTGTTGTCAAATTGTTTGGTTCTGATTGATTAAAAACATGTGATGTGGCATTAAACAAAATATTATGTTGCATGATTTATGTTGATATTGTCCAATTATAATTTGTTTTACATCAAAAGTCTCCAGCTGACAAATTATGATTCCCAAGCTGGCACTTTCTGTATCATATTTACTGAAAATAAACTCCATAAAAAGACAATAATCATCCCCATGGAATACAAACATAACTGAAAAAAGAATGCCGTTGTGACATTTCTTTACAAAAGCTTTTGCATACTACTCTTGAAAAACATACATCACTCTCAAAATTGCAGGATAAAAGATTTACTTTTGAAAACAAATCCATTTGATGCCCTAACATAGAGTAAGGGGTGTGTTTGATAATGTGTTCTGACCTGGCAGTGGTTTACACTGAATGGGTGGTTTGGTGAGTACAATGTCCTCAGCATAGTATTGTGCCTTATACTCCTGAAAGTAATCCTCGGCAACTGTGGGGATCTCATAATCATAATCAGTTCCAAATCCGTCATATAAAACATGACCCAAATCTTCTTCACTCAAATTCAAATTTTCTGCAGAAGAAAGATGTAGAAAGAAGCTGAAGTTTCATCAATGAAATTACATGTTCAGGTACATGTCTGTGAACAATGAAATTACATGTTCAGGTACATGTCTGTGAACAATGAAATTACATGTACAGGTACATGTCTGTAAACAATTACATGCACAGGTACAGGTCTATAAACAATTACATGTACAGGTACACGTCTGTGAACAATTACATGTACAGGTACACGTCTGTGAACAATTTGTAATGGTTATCTTTTTTTTTATTCTCACCACACCATGTTGGGAATTTTTCTCATCAAGTCTGGTTTGAACATTTAGATGTTCTTTATTTCCAGTTAATTTGTAATGGGGTGAAGGAAACCACCATCAAAGTCAATTGTGTTGTTGAAAACACAACATAACTCACATTAGTTTACAATATAAAAGATCCACTGGAAAGTTGTTTTCTCATTTTGTTGTTTTAATTAGAAATGATAAAACAGTTACCCATTGGAGGTAAGATGTTGGTAAGATTATGAAGCAGTGTACTGTCATATTCCTCATTAATCAACCAGTGGATATCCTCCCTTAACTCAATCTCGTCTTGAGTCTGTAATCATCAATAACTACAGGTAATGTCATTTCCCTTTTTGCTGACCACATTCAGTTTGTCAGGCAGTATGAGAAATAAAGTAGGGTTTTTGTAACCCAAATTCTATGACATGCCCCAATACTGACTTTAGTAACTTAATTTTTTGAACTACATACATTGTAGCTATTAGGAGATCAAATTAGTTTATCGACCAACCCTATCACGCATAGAGGCATCCTCAATCGGTAACACTATTCTTGCCAAATCCTGCCTTAAGCAAGAACTTCAGTTTTCTTCTGTCTCTAAGCCCACAACTAAGCGAAAAGAAGTACTCCCATTCCCTGCCAATGGATCTGTGTGGGATTGAAAGGTAAGTATTGGGGCATCTCCTAGAATGTGAGATTACAATCCCCATCTCATTCTATTTCAATGCCTTCAATTCTTACAATAGTAATATAATAACCTGCATTATGTAACTATTAGCAGAAAATGTTATATCAAAGCTACAAACGGGACTAGTTTGATATTTTCCATGTGCTGTAGATGCCTGTACTTTTATTGAATTTTCATATGGCCTGGAGCGAAGATTCTACATCTGAGTAGCGCTATCAGGTTGGAATGCAAGCATGACCAAATTAATACTGGCTAAAGTAGCCCGTCGATCAAGGGGGTAATACCTCACATTACTTAAAACACCTTTAAAAAGTCACTCAGAAGATGAAACGCCACGGGTCTCCGGAGCTCTAGCAAAAACAAAAATCTTCTGTCCTGGTTGCTGAAAATTTTTCAACTATCCATTTACTTATGGTGTCTTTGGCTGTCAGTTTGAGGTTATTTATCTGGTGAATGATCTTGTCTGAAGTAGTTAAATGTGGAGCCAAGTAAAGACAGCTCCTAATCCCTTGCACAGGATATAAAAATTTGTCATGAGAAAACTTTCCCAAATCTGATGAATGTTTTTGCGAAAAACTCTGCACATGGGAGAAGCATACGTTCACCTGTAAGGGGTAAACACTCTTTCACAGCTGATAAGGCATGAATATCATTGCAACCAGGAAAACCAGTCTTAAGGGTCAAAATTTTAAGTCAGCCTGATACATAGGTGCAATTGGAAGTTGGTTAAAGGAGAAGGCACGCGATTTTATAGTGGGTTTTGGTTGTTCTTGAACACTATTAAGTATTTTAGTGACATAAAAATCCTCAGATTAAGAAACTAATTAATATTAAGCCAGTAATTAACATTTTACAAACTGGAAGTGACGTACGCGGTGCAAATGATACACATATTGTACATGTATATGCTATTACAGTGTTAAATGTATAAATATCTAATTTCTGACAGGAATTATGCCTACCTTCGTAGTACCTGGATGTGAGAATTATGATTGGTTATTACAAAGGGAATTCGATTCGTTTCACGGTTTTCTGAGAGATTCAGTTTTTTAAGGCAGTGGCTGGTAAAAATCAGAAACAAATATTTGCCAGAAAATGCATCAATTGATAGGCTAAAGAACTTGAGAGTTTGCACAAAACATTTTGTGCCATCCGATTAATAAAGGGACCTTCAGCACAAATTGGCCGATTTAAAGCTAACACAAATAAGTTAAAAAGAATGCTGTATACCATGTGTATTTCCATTCGGCCCAGAACAAAAGGCTCGGACAGAGAGTAGTACTTCCTCTAAACACGAGGAGCATCAACAGAAAAAAGGCAGGGCAGTTTTGCCTCGGGTTCAGCTAGTCAACAACGGGTGTAGGACGCTGAGTTTTACACTGATCCCCAGCCCAGTATCAATAAAGGTAGCACAGAAAAAGAGCCTGAACTGAGTACTGATATGGAAAGTTTTAATTCCCCATTCATGCTGTCACCCTTAAATTAAGCTGTCCTTTCCATTTTTAAGAGAAAAAAATTGAGTTGGATATGATAGGTATAGTGTAGCTAAAGCATATGGAATGGTGTTGATAGTGTGTGTCACTTGCACCGAGTACGTCACTTCCAGATTGTAAAACTTTAATTACTGGCTTAATATTAATTAATTTCTTAATCTGAGAGCTGTTATGTTATTAAAATAGTATTCAAAAACGACCAAAAGCCTTTATAAAATCGCGTGCCTTCTTCTTTAATGTAGGAGATTTGGGTGATCATGTAGTGACCGAGGGAAGTCTACAATTGAATCCACTAGGCTTTTTACCAGGAGTTTGTTGGCCAACAAGGCATAAATAAAACCACTATGGATGGCTCCTATTTTGTGAGCCACTTGAGGCACTATATGGGAAACATGTACGCAACATCCCTTTCCATGCTATTGGTAAGGCATCCACAGCACCGGATCTGAGAGTGGGTTCACAGACACTGAGAGCTTCTTGTTGTTGTTCTGAGTGGCAAACACATCAACAGGAGGTGTTAATCAGAGATCCAACACATGACAAAACACAGTATTGTGCAACTACCACTTTATAGGTCAAACTGATCATTGATGTAAAATGGCTTCGGCCAGCACATTATGAAAGCCCAGAATATGAGGTGCCCTCCGTGAAATCCTGTGTGCTAGGCACCACTGGGGAAGCCACACCATCAAGCAGGGCCAGGGAATTGAGTCCTGCCATGGCCAACACTGTCGAACTGTCTGACCCAATGATTTGTTTGTTTGTTTGTTATATTGGGGTTTAACATCATACTCAAGGGTATTTCACTTATATAAAGACAGATTGTCCACTTCATACTATTCCTTGCCAAATTGTGATGGAAAATCAGGAGGCAAATGTTATAAAAACCTCTGCCGCGATTGCCAGAGCGATGTCGTTTGATTCACTCATATACCTGATGGTCGATAGGTGAACTGGATCCCGTGAACGGTACATTGTAGAAGGATAAGTTAGCACACATGCTAACCACTAAGCAATATTTGTCTGGGCTGGCCATGGGTCGTGTGTCTGTTGATTCTCCAGATGAGCTCCCATCTGTCCAAGGAGGCGTCCCTATAAAGGACTACTTCTAACTCTGGAAGGTGTAGCATAGAGCCTAACATAAGATTTCCATTTTGAATTTTCTTAACAATATGAAGCGGTTAGGTGGGGGCAGAATGAGGACAGGTTCTTTTGGAAACTTTTGGTGCCTTGAGGTTAAGTCGTCCCCAAAGGAGCCCCTGCTTGACCAGTTCATTTGGAAACCTATGTGCCAAACAAAATGGTCAAGCATGTCCAGACAGTCTCCTATGGGCATATGCAGATTTTGACCTAAAAATGTCTAGTTACTCCTTTGCTCAGACGACTTTCTTCCACCTGTTTCCTTGCTGTGGGGGCCACATCTAGCCTTCTAAAGACAGGATGCTTGAGCAGAAGACTTGATAGCTTGTGGCTTGGAAGTGTTTGGTTTGTGCACCCTTCCTTAGCAAGAGACTGGTGTTGTATAAACATGGATTCTGTTGGCCCTCAGCATAATAGGCCTCAAATCCATCAGCAAAAAGTTAATTTGTATCGAAAGGCAAGTGAATTTAATTTGCTGCATGGTCTTCTGAACCAAGACTCAACATTGCCAGGAATATTCTAAAAATGGCATCCAGATTGTTTTACAGAATTTGCAGAAATGAAATCCCCTCTTGTAGGAAGCTTCATATCCATTTAGTTTGAATTTAATCAGTGAATTTGTTTTCTAGCTAGCGTGTTCACAAACATTTGTGATGGAAGCCGATGTAGCATTTCTAAGTCAGTGTTTAAAAATAGTGATAGAAAGACGAATGATTAGGTAACATAAGAATATAGTACTCAGGCACCAGATATGGGCATAAACACAAACAATGACTTGTAAAAAGATATAACTTTTTTCTCTATGCATGATAGGGATGGGCGATAAATTATCTCCTAATAGTTACGCTATTAAGGTAATTACGTTACTAAGGTAAGAATTGAAGACTTCTCAATAAGTACGCCATGAAATACACACAGTAATGTCATTGTCATATGATAATTATACATGTACGTGCTAGTAACAAATACTTTCATAAAACAAGTATCTCATAAAACACACAATTATTACGGAGTTAGAATTCTAAAGCATTCCACATAATTTGAAGTTGCCTTCTACTTAGTTAAAGTATTAATAAAGCAGTTATAGCAGAGAATATTTACAAGTCAGGTATTTTATCAGCTGTAAGAGTATGAGATAATTATTCATACATCATTGGGACAACATGTGTCTGGGATGTTTGTTAAGATACCATGGACAGTTAAACAGTTGTTGTTGTTGACATTACCTCATCTGTGCTCTCTATGAACTCACAGCAGTGGTAGGCATAGGACAGAGTCAGGTAGCGGATTTTAGGGAAGGCCTCTGCCAGTGGGAAATCCTGAAGCTCCTTATTGTGGTAGGTTTTCAGGTGTTTCAGGTTGGCCAAACCATCAGTGGGCAGGTGTGGGAAACTATTCTCTCCAAGGTTACTGCATGCCCATAACAAAGTTAGTAAAGCTGGTTAGTATTATTACATAACTAACATTCAATTGATAATATGCTTTCACTTTGAATTCTTAGATCTATCCAGTCTACCTCGGGGCAGTACAGTACAACTAGAAACTAACCTAAATGAATGCATGCAGGGTACACTCGTGCTGAGCACAGACTGTGTGCATGTTGCACACAGGGTGCTCGCAGCCTGTGCATGTGTAGCACATAGACTACAGGCAGGATGCTGCACGAAAACCAGGTCGGGCAGGTCCTGTGTGACAATGTTGGTTTACATGTTTATTTCATTTAAGTTAAAAGGGTGTAGGCATGCCCAGTAAACATCATTTATTTGTGTGAAAATGCACATATCAATACATGAGATGGTATCTCACATGGCTTAGGGGTTTAAACCCTCGACATCGGTCATAGTTATGTTTTTTAAGACCTCTGTCTGCGGCGGCTCGGGTTTTGACTCGGGGTCAAAATGACAACAGAGGTCTTAAAAAACATAACAATGTCCGATGTCGAGGGTTTCAACACCATTCTAACCCGAAAAAAGACAGCAAAGGAGCTCTCCCGCGGCCTCAAAAGTGGCTCTTCCTAAATTCCTCCTTGTATGCAGTAAACTGTCAACAACCAATCAGAAATAGGAAGTTGCCTCCCCTGGCATCGCGTGCTGCCATGACAACGCCATCAGACT
This sequence comes from Mopalia vespertina, assembly GCA_030265115.1. Lineage (NCBI taxonomy): Eukaryota > Metazoa > Mollusca > Polyplacophora > Chitonida > Mopaliidae > Mopalia > Mopalia vespertina. The sequence continues at coordinate 17,448 of JAQQZZ010078651.1, forward strand.
CCACTGAGATTTAAAACAGCGAAAAATGCAGCAGAAAAAGTCTTCAATAACAATTTGAGGCATAACGTGTTTACATTGGGAATTAAAGATATCACAACACCACAAGTTTGTTTATGGAATAATAAATTTATTAATTTAAAGAATAGGCTGTTTTTGTCTTCGAGATGGATTTGAACTATTGGTATGCTTATGCAGTGCGAGTTTGTGAAGGGAGGGCGTCGGAACGGCGATAAACAAAGCGGTCATAGTTGCCTCATTAAGACCGCTGAGCTGTGTTCCTTGTTATGTATATTTGCGCACGGCACGTAACCCATGGAGGGTTAGAATTCTTCCTTAACCATTCCGACAAAAGTTCGAAATAATTTTCGCCCCTAACTTTGCGTCAATTTCTGCTACAAACCCTTCAAAACTAACAATCCTCAGTATACGTTACTAATTATCGGCCTATAACACAAAATTGTATCCTTTTTTACTAACTGAGATATCTCATCTGTGTCCCCCTTATGTTCAGGACACAGCTGAGAATTATGCCATGTTATTTTTTTATATTTTGCTTCAACTTCCCACACTCTGAGAGTAAGGAACGATTTGCAGCGAACATAATTCAATAAAATCATATTGACCTCTTACCGTATTATATTGTTGTCCCATGTATGTTTGAAAGTGATGGGCTTGCACAGTAAACACCATTTATTGGAGCTAAAATGCACATTCCAATAGGTGAGAATTCTCTCACATGGCTCTACGTGTAGACAATCTAAGGAATGACCTAATTATGTCAGCACATTTGCCACTTCAAGATCCGTGATGTATCACTCAGTGTTTTTCGTAGGTCAGAGCTTCTATAAAGTTAAACATGCTTTTTGTCTTCGGTAGTTTTCAGAGAATACTCACAAATAAGTGACATAATCAGGTCAAGGAACCATGTGACTTACATGTAGCTGTTGCTTTATTAAATTCACTGCACGAGGGAATAGTTCACCAAGCAATCCTGTTCAGGTTGCAAATTCAATATTTTCTGCATAAATAATGTTTGGATTAAGGTACAATACTGTTTATTTATGACCTGATTTTGTTTTCATTGAAAAATCGTTACAATTTTAGCTGTAACCGCTTAATATAGGACATATTTAGGCACTGTTTACGACTTGGAGCAAAATATCACTTTCGGGTTATTACTTGAATTCGGACTCTGTATTAGGATGAATGTCAGATGGTGAATAATTATACAGAGCCGAATTATGTGGACTATGGCCCTGCTAGTCAAAGATTCGAGCTAGATTCCCAAAGGAGGCAAACAAAAGTGTTTTTCTCTGCATTAAAACTAGATCTGGTACAGGTCCAATGTCTTTTTTTTTAGTCTAGGCGCATATCATTTATAACGGGAATGGAGTCACCACTATACATTATTTCTAACTAATAACTATAAATGTTTTCAACAATTGGTAAAGGTTCTGACTGTTTTCATTCACAATAAACCCGGTTTACTGATATACTGAACTCGCGTGTGTTACTTTCATTTCTTTTAACGCTTGAACATGCATGGTTATCTCCATAGAGGTAATATTCCTTATTGACCTTTTTCGAAGGGTGTATATTTAACTTTTATGACCGTCCTGAAAACTCGTACGCCCTGAGCCGCAGGCAAAATAAGTGCCACCTAAAGGATGTTTCCGATATTTGTGCGTCATTAAATTTGAGCGATTGTAAAGCAGATATGTTTTGAACTAACTTTAAAAGTTTTTAAATTAATTTTAAAAAATAAAATTTGAAGTGGGTCGGCCATGTTTGTTTTTATATTATCCTGTGAATTTCGAAATCGGTCGGGGTGTACGGGTTTTTACCCCCTACAAATTCACCAATCAGAACACAACGGAATGGTCGATGGAAATAATTCATTTTATTTATGTTGCAAAATATCTAGCCTGCACCCGAAATGTATTAAAATGTATCCTACTACAGTGTGTTTTCTACTAATGCTACCTATGGAAACAGATGCATTCGTTTACATCGATAGGACTTTGACAATAATCACCTGACTAATGTAATATTATAATTATTAACATGATGGGCTCGCTTTTCTGTCTCTTATAATTATTTTACTATTTTAAGATGACGCGGGGCAGGACAGTTTCGGGGAATAAATGTCAATATGTTCTGGCGAATTTAAGAGATAATTTTAACCCATCAAGCCATAGATGTTAATAATGATAAATGAGCCATTCGTGGATAAAATTAAATTATCCAGATTTTCTAGAAAAGATATTTGTGTTATAATCAATAGTGAGGTTTCATAACCTCAACGTGTTCTTTGTCGTATAATTCTAACCCTCCACGGGTAACGTGCCGTGCGCAAATATACATAACAAGGAACACAGCTCAGCGGTCTTAATGAG